>KZ270002.1:105893-136591 GCA_002249935.1 Onchocerca flexuosa | reverse complement strand
AAAAAAAATCTCTTATTGATGTTGTACTGCATACAGTGCCAAAAAGATGTCTGTAGGATTTCGAAACTTGTACATTAAATTATAAAGAAAAAAAAAAGAAAATTAAATGAATAGGTTAACTTGGCATAAATAAATTTAAAAAAGAAACCTTGATATGAATATGAATTATAAAAAGGATTGTATGCTTCGTATGGATGCCAAATTTGTCCAACAATAATCGTGGCCAATGAGATAATAATAATTAATAGATTTCTCGCATACATCTGAAGATTTGTTGTATTCAAAAATCTCAGAATGCAACAACTAAAATTCGGTAATTCTCACAATTACTGGAACATGCTTGTATGAAGAAGTTTGAAATGAAAGAAGGGAAAAGTATCGAACAGGAAGGTAAAAGACGGGGTGTAACCGATTGAAACACACCCGAAAAATTGAAAAAGCATTTATCCTCGAAAGAATTGCCCGACAAAAGGCTTATAGAAAAATTTAGGTCAAAGAACGTTTCAATGGGCGTAACTGGAATTTTCAAGGTTTAAAAATTCGTTTGCATGAAAATTTTCTGCTCAAATTTAAATTTTGAAAAATTGAAGGGAATCATAAAGATCTTCATGTTCCTTTAATATTCATATCACCTGATGATATTTGTACGTCATATCAGCTTAAAGAACAGATCACTATTTGCCATCTACTCAATTCATTATATTCGATCCACAAGTAGCAAAGATATCTGATTAACACTAAATTCAAAGAAATAATCTTTCTATAATTGCTTAGAACGATAAAGAATTTCAATTATTGTTATGGAAATTAATATTTGATGTAACTGATCAAAATTAATAAATAAACAAAGGTTACAAAGGTGCAAGAGATTATCGATTTGTTTGCTTTTGTAGGTTTATTCTGTATTTCGAGGTTAAAAATTTATTATTCTTCCATATTTGAAAACTTCTCTCGTTGACCTTGTTGTAAATAGATGCAAATGTAAACGCATCTTATAAAATTCATATAATTTTTATTTTTTTTAAAATTCATTTCAAATGTGTCTTCCGCATGTTTATTTCTAACTTTAATTTTGATTAAAATAATATTTTTTTCCTTTAGTCATTTAATTACAGACAATAATAGCAAATATTCAGAACGAAGAAAATTTTGTTTTCAATTTGAAATTTTAATTATAATATCTTTCAATTCATAATGGAAATGTAAAAGAGCAGTGGATTTGAGCAAAATTAGCAAACATTTTCTATATATTGAATGAATCTGAAAGAAAATCATCCTAGTAGTAATGAAACAACAGTGTTGCCTTTAGTGGCTAATCTCGGGATTGAATTATACTTTTATGTCTCGAATCACTTCACTAAGTTGTCTTTATTGCATGCTGAATTAATATATTAAATCGATTAAAGGAAATTGACTGTTTTTCGATTTTTAAACAAAATGTCAGAGTTTTAATTTTAACCAAGTTTTATTTAAAAATAATCACACAAGTGCAATCACACAAGTTGTTTCTTCCTCTTTTTCTCCCCTTTTGAGAGTTGAGAGCATTGCAGGTACGAATTTTTGTTGCTGCAGATGGTTATATTCAAATGGTGGAAGCTCATTTGAATTATGTTGTGATTTTAGGAAATTTTTTCTTTTAAATTAAACTTGTTAATGTTGCAATGGATCAGTTTCATGGAACAGAAAATGACGGGTTCGGATGAATACAGAGGGAAAATGTCCAGAAAATACAGTCAAATGATTGGCGTGTTTTATAAAGAATGCCGCGACAGCACACGGAAATTGTCACACTAATACTGCATGCAGAAGTTGGTGCAAAATTATCCATCCGTGACAAATCAGTTCAGGTAAATTGACCTCTGGAGTTCTGTCGTAACTTCAAAATATAAAATAAAGTAAGTTGAAGTAAAACAAGAAGAAGAATAAAGCAGTAATATTTCTCAAACAATTTTTTCAAAAAATGTGAAATTAATATTCAAAATCAAATTCAATTGAAAACAATAATTTTCCGAAAATTTTCAAACAAAGTTAAATTTGAGATTTCCGACTTATTCGTCCTAGTTTCAGACTTGTGTAAACATAAGAATTGACTTCTAGTTAATAATAATTAATAATAATGTGAAGTTTGTGTAGGCATAAACTTTCTTATTGTTCTTGAAAATTTCAAAGTAATTTAAAAACTCTGATTTAAAAATTTCAACTCAGATAGTTAAAAATACACTCTTAGAGTCGATCCATGTACCAAGTTCTTTCAATCTTACCGCATAATCCTAGGCCAGATGCAAATGTTTGGAAGCTATATAAATCGTTAGTGCAGTACCAAAACTTAAGCCAGCTAAGGCAATCTGGAACTATTCGTTCATTATCCGTGAATGTATTTCATAGATTTATATACTTAGTCGTGAGACTTGATACTTGTTTGAAACTATACTGTCGACTTCCGTCTTTTTAAAATAAATTTATTGCCAAGTGCCAATTCATTCTCACCTACCTTGTCAACTTATCTATTTTTACTTCATTCACATTTGTGCTCATTGATTACCTCATTTCAGTGATATATTATGATAACATTATCAGTTTACATAATTTCCAGTCAATCTTAATGAGATCCAGCACATGTTATTACTAGCAATCTAAGTCATGAATTAAGAGATAAGAAGGTAAATTTTTCATGAATGCATTCTTCAACAGCAGAAGACCTATTCAAACGTGCAGTCTTTGAGATTCAGAAAAATGTTTATAAGCAGCTTCAATATCAGCGTAGAATTTTTTTTCCGACGGGCTAACAGCGCTAATACCGTATCCGGAAAATCGTAAGCATATAAATTTATTTGCAACAAATCAGAGATATTCCAGAAAATATACTGTGGTCTAAAATTCATTGAATTTCTTTGGATCAGACAACCGAGCATAGTGCATGTTGTACGTGGTAGAACAAACAATCGGGAGAAATTTAGTGATAACAGGAATTAATCATCCATTTTATTCTATCTGCTGCTTAGACTTTCATAGGATTTGCAAATCTTGTACGTCGAAATTACAAATCTATCATTATATACGCCATATAGTTACAACTTCTCAAAAAATCAACTATACTTTAGATTTTCCTGCTGCGAATGAATAAATTTCAATTTAGACAGGTTTCAGTATTGGTAGTTCAGTGTCACTGACATCTGAAAAATGTAATTACCGTTCGCTGTTCGCTGTCAGTGAACATTTACCTAAGATTTATTTCATGTGGTTGAAAATAACATCTCAAATCAGATCAGTTTGTTTACGAAAATAACACAACTTGAAAGACCTATATGTAAACGAGTATTTCATAATTTAAAATGAATTTGTAGGAAATTTTATTGAAAATAATCTATTCAGGGAGAAAGAGGAATAATTAAAGAGTGAGAGGGAAGATTGAAATTTGAATTAGTAAAATTGGAAAAGTAAAGTCTATTGAAAATTGTATAATTTGACACGAAAGTAAGAAAATTATCACTGATTTAATCTTTATTTCAAATATTTGGAAATGACTTGGATTAAAGGAGACAGAGCAAGAAGAACAATGCAATATCTTCAAATCAGTAGAATTCAGAAATACAAAATGTACTGAAGCACCCAATTAAATTTTTAGATTCATCACTTGACTCATAAATTAAATCATTGATCCTCAAAATCGGTAGATTTGAGTCGTGCCTTGTTTTAATTATTATGATCTCAATATCTTCCATTGGAACTGGTGATTCTTCAGTGAAATGTTGTGCTTCGAACTTCAATGATATAAATTTAGGCACCTGGGATTTCGAGTTTTGGTTTATGAACTTTTGAAAGTTTCTGCTGGAAAATATGCTTTAATGTCAATATTCTTTATCAAGAATGATTCTAATTTGCATACACTTTCTACTTTAACAATTTTTTTCTACTTTCGATTGAAAATACCTTTTTGGCATTACTGATTAACACAAGATTGCAGCGGGCTGATTTCCTTCTGTATGTGTAGCAAAACCAACTTGAAAATTATGAACTCAAAAATTTAGTGGAAATTCACATTAGCAGTAATATTAGAAGTGAGTTCATCATTCATACGAACTCCTCTGGTAGTTATCGGCTCCAAATTTGAAATTTCTTCAGCAGCATCAATAACAACACTCATCACTCTTTACACAGTCAATTTTCATAAATCCATCGAAGAGCAGAGAAAACGACCAATACAGCACCATCCTTAGTGCTAACAATGACTTTTGTTAGGATCAGCAGTCTTTTATTCAATAATTTAAGTTCACGGATGTGCAAATTGAATTGAATCCAAACTTTCAGATTGCGATTTCTCTCACCAAAAATAAGGCACGAGAAGTGCTTAATTCTTAAAATTCCAAAGAGACTTCTATAAGAAAAGCTAAAAAATTCTAAATCCTCCAATTCATAATCCATTTTATGCTTCCTTTTGATGTTTTTCCAATAATGCAAAACATATATTCCAGACTGTAAGATGAAACTAATCATGAGAACCAGGGAGACGGAAATCATGAAAACCAATTCATATACGACGTAACCAATGAGCGACGATTGAACGAAGCTTCAAGTGTCATAACTCAGGACCTTAAACTACATTCACAGTATACATTCCCAACAAAATAGTGAAAAAGGCCATCACTTTATAGAAGTGACACCAGCATGCATACTATATTTAGTGTATAAACGAAATCTTCCATTGTCTGCAAATAATGCAAATTTGAACAAAATGTACAGATTTAACTCGTTTTAATGCTATTGAACGATTTTTTCCTTTATGATTAGAATTCTTCATATACTGAATTATAAAAATACAATCAGTCAACTGCAGCATTCTTATTGAGTAGAGCTATATCTTGTCCATTTTGGACATTTAACAACTCTACTGCGCATTTAATTAGGATTTTTGAACCGCAGTTCATTTATTTTTAAATCAATAATCAAAGAAATCTTTATAAAATACTATTAAATTTGGAAAAAGAAATTTAAAAAAAAAAAAAAAAAAACAACAACCAATGCAATTAAACAAAAAGAAAAACGAATACGAGGGATATATAATGTGTAAGTGAAAACAGATAGCGATAACAATACATCTATAAGTTCAGCGTAATGTCTTATCCACAAGTTATATAATGCTGAATTTAATTTCGATACTCGCTGAATTTAACCAGAAATTCTTTGTTTAATAGAGTAATAAATAATTTTCGCACAAAAAAGATTTAAGATGGCACAGCAATTAATTATGTTATACTAGGTTATATCAACAAAATTATTTAGATTTCCTGGTCTTTACTTCTTCGTCATCCGCTTCGATTCTTACATAGCCATTAAAACTTGCCTTGCATAACTATAGAGATCGCTGTCTAAATGTATCTCCTGCTTTTTCTATTTTTCTCAACACATATCCCTGCTCTCCTCAGCTAGATTATTATTTCTTCTGATGTAAATAATGACGTTAGTAAAAGTATTAGTGCAATTTTTCTCAATGGTTTTGCTGTCTGTTAATGAATGATTCCCATGCAGCATCACGGTATCGCCGGATTTGAGTATTGATATCAGTTACACCAGTAATTGCTCGTCCCACTACCACTATATCGTTCCCATCCACATCTATTGCATTGTCAATTGTGCGCCAGTTTTGACCGATTCCATCACTCATTGCATCCATATGAACTCCTGTGATATCATCCGTTTTAGCAAACGATTTAATGACCATCAATAATCAATCGAAAAAAAAAAAATCTTCAAAACCAAAAGCTAAAGTTTTTTCCTTTATCCACAGAATTTTTTCCTACATATTCAAAAATAATTCGAACAGATTTATTTGATAATTAAAGACTGAGAAGCCCAGATCAATCACAAAAGTATCCAGAATAAGACTGAACTAAAAGCAGTTATGATAAAAATTGTTGCTTATTATTCCCTACCTGCAGTCCAGTAGAGAAAATCTGGTATATCCGCGCAACGCTTCTGACAAATAAATCCACTTACGATATCACGATTACTTTTTGCCAATTCCAATGCAGCTGAAAAACAGATAAGACCAAGAATTACTTAGATTTCGGTGCAAACTGGGATTCTAAAATTCATTTCAGAAATGAGATTTAATATTAAAAACAAGTAGCAAATTTTCATATTTATAACAAAATCTTGATACAACTGTACTGTTTTAAATTATCATCTATTTATTCATTATTGATTCTGCTTTTCTCTTTGCGAAAAGCCCAAGCAATTCTTTCTGATAAAAAGCACTGTCTTTGATAGTGCGTAAAATACATAAGAAAATAATTACACATAATTTGCTGAGATAAAGACGAAAGGAAATGAAGTGATTATTTCAATTTCAAAATAAAATTATTTTATCATTTGCTACCGTTTAAATATTCTTTTGAATTAGTGAAGGATCCATCAGAACTCATTTCCACAACCAATAAACAACCAGTAAGTTTTGTCTCTGACTGATTAACAATCTGAAGAGAAATAATTTTCTAAGTGTCTTTTCCTCTGTTCACCTTCAGCTAATCGTATCATACCTTTCATCTTAACAATTAACGAGAAACATTAAAATTTAATTTAAATATGTAACACAGAAACACATATTAAATAAATATGCAAACGCTAAATTGTCAAAACAATTTCATTGTGAAACTACTCATATCTACTTGATGACGCCAGTAGAGATAAAATGTTTCATGTTTGTCTTTTCGAAGCTAGTGCTAAGATGGGAAATAAATTTCGCATTAAAGAGCAAAATTTTTTCCAAACTCGAATTTGAAGTGCTCGAATTTTCAAAAAAAAAAAAAAAAAAAAAAAAAAAAAAAAAAAAAAAAAAAAGAAAAAATCCCACAAATACTGCTTCTGAATAAAACGCAACATACCTTTCTTAAGATATTCAAAACAGACTGCCCAGAAAAAGCATGTACAGAAACAACTTGTGCCCAGGATGCTATTTTGAACGGTCCTTTCGTGAGTTGCAATTTCGTCGTGTAGCCGGTGTCAGCTAACTTTCTAAAAAGTAAGAAAAGTTGGTCTTTTAAAATGTACCATATAAGTGTTCTATAACAAATAGACAAACTTTTCAAGTCACTTGTGAGCGTATATTTATCATGCTTGCATAATTTCACTAAAAAAATTAAGAGTGTTAACATACCTATCTTCAAAAACAATAAAATCAAGATCATTAGCCATTGATGTAAGTTTTTGCACAAATGCATCACTGAAATCTTCGATCACATCAGCATGCAACTTTACAGCACAAACATAACCGCCAGTCTTTTCGATAATTTGTATGATTTCCTCAGATTTGGTGATGTCAATTGCTAAACACAGACATGTTTTTTTCTGAAAATAAAAGAAACTACTTTTAAAAATATCCATGTAATTTCTGAAAATAATAAGGTTGACAATTTTTCCCTTCTTTACTACTCATTTTGAGTGAAAGTAAAACTCATCTCTCTCAAACTATTCGATAATGACTAATGTTACATGCCAAATTAATTTATATGTCGATTTGCTTGTCTTTACTTTATAAAATTGCACATTAACTTTTAATTTTGCATGGAGAGCGTCGCACTTTGAAAAGTGTCAAGTATAATCATCCTAAATAAGTGAAAAGCAATCCTTAACATCATACCATGCATTGTCTGCCGAAATTGAAAATTTGAATAAACGAACTCAATAAAAATTAAATATCAACCTTGTTCATTATTTCCAATAGCCTTTTATTTAAAGAATTTGATGTAGAGCCTTTCCGCGATGCTAATGACCAATCATCACTATACTGTATCTTTTTTGCGGTTAATGGTGGAGGAAGTGTTAACTGATATAGAATATCTTCCTTCTTTTTTGTAGTAATGGTGCCGACATCGATTAAGAAATCAAGTATTTTGTTCATTCCAAGAACACTATAAAAAATGAATTTTCCGAAAGCTACTCACGAAAACATTAGGAAATTGAATGAATTCCCGCTGACTGAATGGCAAATTCCATTTAGCTTCATTTCTAAACATAATACTACGAAGTAGGCTGAATGAAGTCATGTGTATTGAATCAATACTTTTTAAAACTTCAAGCGATTAAAAATTAACCTATATAGAGTAATCCCATCAGTCTGGAGATATTCCGGACCGCCTTGTTCACGATCCAACACACATACGGCTTCGTTACAGATCAAACCTTCGCTGCGTAATGAAAAAACCGTTTCCAAGATACTTCCACCTGAAAATCATTACCAAATACAATATACATAACAATTTGAAAATATTCTTCTCACTTTTTCATATTTTTGCGAGTTAACCGAACAGCAAGCAATTAATACCAGCAGCACTCGTTCGAATTTTTCAGAAAAATATAAGCAAGGAACCAGACCTGAAGTCACAACATCTTCAATGATCAGAGCTCGTTTTCCGGCTTCATAATTGCCCTCGATAATTTTCTTCGTGCCATACGATTTCACTTCTTTACGCCTCAATAACATTGGTTTTTCCAATCGATCAGCAATAATCTAGTGAAAATACAACATTGTATATTGAACAAATTTTTAAAGTGAAAGAAATTTAATTGTTATCACAACAACAGCAGTTGTATTCTACCATCTTCATAATAACTAGTAAAAACATGCTATTCTAACGAGAACATACCGTCGAAAATGGTAGTGCTGCATATGGAACGCCAACGATATAATCGTACTTTAGATTCTTCGCTGCTATCAAAGCACACATATAATCCGTTGTCAACCTCTAGAATTCAAATAATTCCATTCAATTTAACAATTCCTAATCTTAATTTAAATTTCAAAGAATAAGATGTCTCGTTTCGAACTAGTGAAAAACAGAAGAAACCGAAATTCAATGAATAAACTGATCTGACTCATAGACGTCCATCTGACTTAATTTATAAATGCTCGTTAACGTAGATGTTGCACTTAACTTATAAGCTGCTTCATGCTGGTAACATATGCAATTTCACATAAGCACTGTCGATAAATAAACAAATTTTTCCACTGTCTAATAATATGCTAGTGATAAGTGAAATACCACGATATACACAACAAATAGTTTCATAATCGAAAACTTTTGATGTAGCATACTAATTTCACTTTATGGACTGCAGGAATGATGTCTGTTGTAAGGTATGTTGGGAGTAAAGCAAAGATACTAATTATACGCAGAAAACAAAAAATTAAAGAGAAAACTTACAAGCACTTTGGGCGACGTGAAGAGTAAACGTAGATCTATATAGATGGGGGTGTTCTGACCACTTTGCAACGTAAAGTTGCCGAGTTTAAACACTCCCACATTCTTCAACTCCTTCATTAGTAACCGATCGTCGATCATATCGCCAGTGCCTGACATTTTCTTTTTCACCAACAATCTCAAACAAATCCTACTTCAAAAAAATAAAAAATCCTACGAATGTTATATTGCTGCTTCCGCTACACAGAATCAGATGGAACACAGATATTCTACGAATTTACAGAAAGTCAGACTATATGCACGAATGTAAACAAAGCAAATCACGTATAAAAATTAATACACACGCGAGGAAGCAAACAAATAAGATATTTCAATGGCAAGTAATCAAAAATGTCACATCATACCCCAATAATTGGAAGAGTGAATGACCTATGCCGTGAATCCATTAAAACGATTCGCGTATTCCAAGAAGCATTCCGTGGCTAAGGTTCAAAAATGCGCGCGTAAAATAATCAACGAGACATAAACAATTCAACAGCAAAAAATCAGCGATACGATATATATTCCCACGATGATTGGAATCCAAGCAAGAAGTGAATGGCTTATGTAATGCAAATCACACACAGAAACTAATCACAATCGGTGTTAGCAAAGAAGTGACTCGATGAAACGTACAAACAAGTAATCAAAAAATGAGTCATTGGAAGATTGCCCCCTATTTAATATCCTTTCCACAAGAAGAGTTCATATAGAGATCAGGTGCAAGCAAATAAGATACTCGGGCAGTGTTCTTCTAAGTTAGGCCTTTGACAAGAGATGTTAAGGCTTCAACAGAATATTGATTCGACAAATATTAAGATAGAAAACAAGTAACTTGGAGTGCTTTAATATACTAACTTATCTAACTTGAGCCATTTCCAAAGCCTTTGTATTTCACTGAAGCTATTTCTATCATCTTATTTAATTTGCAATCTTCATCGAAAAAATGACATTTTCTTTTGCAGTAAATATGATCTTTTTACTCATTTATTATTAAGACTAATTACTACCTACTACTACTATCATCACTATTATTTCTATTATCAGCAGTAGTGACATTAATAACAATTATTATTACCACTATTGTATTTTAATTACAATTGATCAACAAAAAAATAGCGCACATAATAGGTATATAAGAAACGATTGGGCCACCGTCATCGTAACGTTTCACAAGGCAAGAAAATCAATGAATTTCGGTGGTAGTGAAAACGACTGTTTTTGTATGATTGCATTGTTTACAAATATTCGCATTTCAAAATAGCACCGATTCTTGAACTGTGAGTTTCTAGAAGTGAAGCAGTTATCAACGCCTCACTTGAAACTCTGACGAACTGTCCAGATGACATGTTGTGCATGTAATTATGTTCTAGATGAAATAGTTTAATTTTTAACATTCAAGCAAATGAGAGCCAACAAAAAAAGAGAAAAGTCTCCGAGCCATGGATCAAAATTACAGAACATTTCTAACAACTTATTTAACAATTTAAATTAAAGAATATTTTTAACAATTCCGAGAGGATGACAATTTATTTATGCAAAAGTTCAGGATTGCATTAGCATGTATGTAGTTTATTCTCTTTTGAAACGCAATAAAAAGCTAAAACATCGCGATGCATACTTCATTGTTCAGTGAATTCTCGCCGATTGGTGCGTTTAATTGTGGAAAGTTCCTTTACACGCAAAAAGAGTGTTTCAATCTACTTTGTACTCGAAAGAGATAACTTGTTATCTTATAGCTTGAAATTGATTTCAACTTATTAAAAAAATTATTCAACTAATCATTACAATTTACAATAATTTTAACAAAATAGATGGACTGAACTAATGAATGATATTTAAATCATCGCTTAAAACAGCTTTAAAATAAAGCCACTAAAATTACTTACTATTCAGTAGAAATGGAAGTGGCATATCGTTACATTGAACAAATTGAAACTACCGTTGAAACAATGCGACGCCGATGTCTTGCGGTTTTAGAAATTAATTTATAAATTACAGTTTTTAAAATTAGTTTATAAATAAATTTAGATATGCTTTACATCGCTTACAGTTAATAGTTTGATGGAATCATATTTATCAGGATAAATTCCTTGAATTTAATTATTTATCTGCACATACATATTATGAATATTTACATTTATGGACATCGCAAAAACTATAGTCCTAATTCATTTGCCAGAAGTTTAATTTTCAAATATTAGAAAGTTGAAACCAGATTTAATACTTCCAGATTTACGATGGGATAATAAGTTTAGGACAGAAAACTATGCGAGCCACAGAAAAGCTACGCGAATATGCTGAACCGATTGTTTATGAAATTTCTGACAGCGTTCGTCTAAAGAAAATTCCCCGTTTTTTTTTTTGAAATACTTAATTAAAATAGCATAATTAAGCAATCTGTTTTAACAGAGTTATGTTTAATGAAACTAAAGTTTAAATTTCAATATCTATATAGATTTTTTTTTTAATTTCATTCTATCTCTACTTCAAGATAAATATATTGCTAGTGAAAGATCAACTTCTATTAGAATTCCAATAAAACGTTCAAAAGTTCCAAGAATTGCTCTGTACAGTATAACAGGATGATGTTAAACTAAAATTCCACTACTTAATTTAAATATACAAATTATACAAGAGTTTCTGAAGTGTCTTGAATTGATCTTCGAGAAAATTTATTATTTTACTTGATATTCCAAAGCTTTCTACAAAAAATTTCCTAATCAAAAGGGTTTTTGCAGATGCAAACTGCAATACAGGACTTGAGCCCGTTGGATGCAAATGATCGAGAGTTCCGCAACAACTTGTTAGAATTGTATTTAAGCTGCTCTGTCCTTTCAATTGGAATCAGTGCAGGTATTTGATGAAATACTAAATACTCTGAAGATAGCAAGTATTTACCGAAGTTTTTTCCCTAATCAAAATATCTAGGACTCGATTCGACTGCGCATCATAATTTCAGGAGAAATTTCCGGTGCACTTGTGTTAGGAATGATCTACCAAAAAATATTTGACTGGTGGTGGGAACTACTGCTGATAATCTTATTGCCTTGTCATGTTTATCTTACATTTAGAAAGAACGCAGGTAATTTTTCAAATTCAAATTCTGATCTAAATTTTGAAATTTCCGAAAAAATGTTATATGAAGGCATTTAAATTAGATTCAGTGATAAATAGGCTCTTATGAATGATGAAAAAAAGATTGAACGATTTCAATAATTAAATTTAACATGTTTTTAATTTGTTCCATAAAATAAAAAACTTCCTGATAACGGTGATAATTGTGATTTTATCTTGCAGCATTGGATGAAACTGAACGGCGTGTTAACTTATTCGGCTTGGGCCTCGCAATCGGTTCGTGTTTAGGGCACATGATGGGGTACCGACTGATTTCAACCCTTCCATCAGTCAATTTCATCCAACCACTCATTCTAGCATTGATGGTAAATCTGAAAAAAAAAATCCAATTTTTGCAAATTTCTAAATTCTATCCTAAATTCTGGTTTGTTTGATTTTTTCGGAATTCGAAAATGTGCATAGTCATGAATTGATATAAAATTCAATTCCAACAGGAAATTGTGAATTCTTGATAGGTGGATCCGGAACTTTCCCCATCAACCGTATATTCGCAAAGACAAAATTTGTTAGCCGCAAGTACAGGTGCAGGTATCGCTGTAGCCACAGTTCTTGGCATGATCCATGGCCTATCATTCTGCATTATCTTATCAATCGCTATACAAGCTGCATTTCTCGCCACTCATTTTCAAGTATATCTAATATTGCTTATACTTCCCAGAAAATCAACTAAATCTAGAAAAGAGCATCTCAAGTGACAGTAAATAACGAGAGTGGAAAAAACAACAGAATTCAACTTCACGCAAGAACTCGTCTTTCTAAATCAAGATTTACGCATAAGATAGTGCCAAACTGACATATTTACCTATACAAGCAGTTCTAAAGAAACGCATAACATGAAGTTCCTTCATTAACTTTATTAATTATGCACATTCGTGTTTTAACAAATCTACAGGTCGTACTATATACAATGAAAAACAAATCGTATGGTGTCGGAGAAGCTCAACTGTGTTACGTACTCGGATCGATGATCACCCAAATCCCGCTAGCAGTTGTTTTTGGTACTAGCAATATTGGCTCCGTCAATTAATTTAAATTTGATTCATTTAAACAATTTACCCATGGAGAATTTTTATTACATAATCGTAACAAGCAAAAGATTAAAATTTCTAGAATAACCTTTTTGTGATCACATTGAAATGAAATTCGCTATAATCCACTATTGCTAAATTACTTAATCATTCAATGCAACATATATGCATACATGTAACGATATAATCATTAAACGAAAACTTTAAAAAATTCCATAAACGATTAATTCAATCATTTTCAAAATAAGCATCCTCCAAATCTCGATCGTACATCCTCTCATATTCCCTTGTCATCACGTTATCGATAAGAGAATAATCATAAAATTCTATATCGTCACCTATAATTTCGTTTGCATAACTTTTTTCAAATTCTAGTTAAAATTAAAATTTCAAATTTAGAAGTCAAGTATATTTGAATTAAAATCTAATAAACAATAAAATTAAATTTAAAATGAGCCTTGAAAGAAGCTGCAATCCAATCATAGCTAAATTGCATTTGAAATCAAATCACCAAAAAAAAAAAAAAAGGGAAAAACAAACAAACAAAACCTCTTAAGAACCGTTGCTCCATATGGTCAACGAAGTCTGCTCTCAGTTGTTCTTGATCGCAGTCTTCATCTGAAGATTCCAAAATCATCTCTTCTTCCATCTTACGGCTGGAAGTTGGTTTGAGATCACCATTAATGACTTCTTCACAGTCATCTTCGGACTTCATTTCATCGTTACTACCACTTTCAATCTCTTCACAAAACCGGCTCCTTGCATGTTGTACTAAGTCACCAAACTTCGATGCATTTCTATCACACTACAAAAATTATGTGTATTAAAATATCCAGCAAAGGATGTATTCATTTTGTAGTCTTCAGTAATCATGCAATTAATTTCCAACTTTCGTTATAATTAATCAAATTGTGGTATGTAAATAAAAAAACCAAATTCATCGAAAAACTCGTTAAAAAAAAAATTAAAGACTTCAGAAAAGAGATGAAAAACACAGTTCATTACCTTCAAAAAATCATTCCATTCATTCAGATGAGCAGTTCGTCTATTTGAAACGATTTGGGAATCTTCAAATTGCATAAAAACGCCAGAAAGTGACTCATTTTCAATAGTTGGTCTAAGATAGATCTGCTCTTCCTCGGATAAAAACCTGCCAATCATTTTTTCAAATAGCAATGGCTCACGTTCTCGCATTTTCTTATCCGAAAAATAATCTGTTTCCGTCTTTAATCGTAATAATTCTGCATAACGTTGATTACGAAGTTCCACATTCTATAAAAGTATAAAGTGTCGAAAAGTTGTATTATTTTCCGCTTATCAAGTGTAGCACAAAAAAATTCATAACAGTGATAACACCATCATATCAAGAAAAATATCAGAGCTACAGAAAAAATGACTTCAAAGACTTAGAGAATTCAATAAAAATACGAAAGAGAATAATATTTTTTTGATCTACTCAAAAAGAATCGTGAACGAAAAATGAAAGTACCTTTCGCTTTTTGGTATCCCTGTCTTTACACCTTTCTATGATTGCTTTTACATAAAACTGAATTTCATATTCATTCTGATCAAAACAGCCACAATCCTCCACTGCTAGATATTTGTGATAACGTCTCATGAACAAGTGTGGGTTCTCCAAATATAAATTTTCCAACAATTCCCTGCAAACCCTTCCATTATCTGCACTTGGCAAATATATAAATAATTAAAATGAGAGACAATTGTTTTTGCAATGTAAATCTACGTATTAAATTATGAGCTCTGTGCATTTCTTTGCTACTTGTCAACTTACCTTCCTTTCAATTTTATTTTATAAGTGTTGCATATACTTTAATGCTAAATATTGGCCTCTTCTAATACTTTTCATTTACACTGATCATGAACCAGATTTTGAAATTTTAAAAAAAAAGGATGTTCTTTGATTTAAACCTTTTTTCCTGTATTGTTAAATCAGGCGTGTCACGTTGTTCTGACCGATAGAAAATATCTTCGTGTGATATAATTCTGTCAATCATTTTATCCATACTTGGCGTTATCTTCACTTAAAGTTTGAATGATGAAGTAACTTTATATAATTCCATTAAAATTCTTATGAATTCAAAATAATCATGATTTACTTATGAATATAATGAGCACATTAGATTCAAATTGAGTCTGTTGTTTCCTTTGTATATTTCAATGAAAAATGGAGAGAGAAACTTACGGTCCGTCAACTTTTCCGCAATACCCATCGCTTTAGCATAAATCAAGCAACCTCAACCCTAAAAGAAATTTCGTAAATCACCACGAAAGAATCAGACGAAAGGATGTTTCGAAACGACAGCAGAGAGATGAAAGAGACTAAGGAAATTTCATTGTGGCGGTTTGATTTACCTAATAGCCTATCGAGATGAATAATTTTATGTCACGATCTGCGAGATGTTTAGGATGACAGTAACGCCGGTCTGTTGAATATTGCGTGAGGTTCTCGTGCCTACTCTTTGCTTTTTAGGTGGGGTTGTGTATGAAGATTGTGGAATTGCTTACGCGGTTTTGATTTACGCAATTTTCTTTTGGGATTATGTTTTAGCCGTCCTAATCGCCGAGACATTCAGTGAGTAGCCGTCACGTAACCATCGAATGTTCTGGTCAGGCAGCAGGATGTAAACATTGCCATTCTCTTTGAGTATAAAATATTTTGGTGATTAGGCTGTTGATTGCTTGAGTGACTTATTCTAGCTAGTAGTCAGCATAGCTCTTTTTTATCTGCTGAAACCCATACATTTTTATTTCCTACTACTTGAGCTCCAAGAGTTGATATTTCGAAATTCGGGAAAAACAGTTAATTTTGAAAAATAGTTGATTTAAAGCAATTAATTTCGCATTTTAATTTAAATTAGTGATTGGGTCAACCCAACCTTTTTATTCTTAAAGAAAGAGTGAAAATATCGTTATTGTTACATCCGATACATAATTGTTTTGAAATGGTAAATATGCTAGATTCTGTTTTTACTGCTCGGATATTGTCTATGAGTAGGATTTTAAAGTGGAAGTGTCTTTCATCCTTCTTTCTATTTGTATCATTATTGTCGCTGTAATAAATCACATCTTGGATTGTGTGCGTCATTTACGTGTTGATTTCTGACTGCAAATTTAATAAAACGTTTTATCTGAGATAATACTTAAAAATTAAGGGATCGTGGAAGATGCCGACGAAAGCCAAAGGAGAAACGGTAAATATTTTTAATGGAATCTGATAAATCGACGATCGTTTTTATCCTTTTTTATTGAAAATTTTTATTGAGTTCAATAAAAACCTTAAGGTAGTTAATTATTGAAGAAAGTTGTCCGTCTTATTTCTTTTTCTTGTTTTTTGTTTTCTATATTAGGAACAATTTTTCCGTTGTAGCTGAGGGAGTTCGTCGTGGTTGGACGTAAATTACCATCTGCGAAAGAACATAATCCACCAATTTATAAAATGCAAATCTTTGCAACAAACCATGTGATTGCAAAGTCTCGATTCTGGTATTTTACTAGTATGCTACGACGAGTTAAAAAAGCGAATGGAGAAATTCTTGAATGCAAAGAAGTAAGTCACTTTTTTTTTTCTAAAAAAATCATTATTACTGCTTTGCTTCATTTCCTTTTATTGTTTTCCAATTATTGATAAGATTTTTTTTTTCAAGACTTTGGTATCTGAATTCATTTCGTCTTTTGAAAATAAGAGGTTGTTCCTTTCATGTATAAATTTATCAATATCTGATGAAATTCACAAAGTATATTCTGCCGGAGATGATTTTCCGGCATCATCTGGCAAACGGCAGAGTTTATGTCATTTTTTTTTTTTTTGTTTTTTATTTCATGTCATGTTCTTAATTGTGTGTATAAAGATATTCATATCCATTGTTTTGATAAAGAGCAAGTTTGTTTGTTTCTTCAATAGCTTTATAGGTTTTCGAAAAAAGACCAGGCCATATCAAAAATTACGGTATTTGGCTTCGGTACGACTCACGCACAAATCATCACAATATGTATCGTGAATACCGAGACAATACTGTTGCTGGAGCCGTAACACAGTGTTATCGAGATATGGGTGCACGTCATCGGGCACAGGCGGATCGAATCCAGGTTTCTATCTGATTTAATTTGCGGAAGAAATCAGTAATTCAAGTACATTATCATTAATAATTTTAATAATGAGTGATAAAATGGGCAAGTTAGATTTTCGCTATTCCAGAAGCTATTTGCAGCTATATCTTGGAATTAAAAAATGTTTGTATTTATTTGTAGATCATCAAAGTACAAGTGATTAAAGCATCTGATTGTAAGCGAGCGGCCGTTAAACAATATCACAATTCGAAGATTTGTTTCCCACTACCACATCGCATTGCAAAGAGAAGAAATGCTGCTGTCTTCACCACTCGTCGTCCAAGAACACATTTCTCATAAATATGTTGTTTTGTTATTGTTGTAAGAATAAAGGAGTTTTAAATTCATCACATACGGAAATGTCTGGAAGAAAAATTGTTCAGTATATATCTGATTCATATCTTTTCGTATCATTTCATTCGGATAATTTATCGATTTTTGAGAATGGCTTAGTGCGTACGGATTTCCCCAGTTAAAAGTATTTGTTGCGATCAAAAATTTGCGAAATGATAGTGGGTAAGTTGAGTCGGAAGAGGTAAAATCGTACTTCACTGATATCGGGAGGTACTGGTTTTGTTTTCGAAGTACTTTTTTTGTCCAGAGAAATTTTCGTTATTTTGATAAGAGGGATTTGGAATTCCAAATCCAAAGTTATGCAAGGAAGCGCCTTTCTGCATTGATGTATGGTATTTAACATATTCTTGAAATTGCAGTTCTAGTTTTTGGCAGGATGGATTGTTTTGTTGGTGCATCGACAGGTGCTTTGAAAGGTAGGTCAAAACAAAAGTTTCGTAATATTTCATGCTGTTAATGAAGAACAAACTACTGTATTCAAGGATAGGCAATTGAAGTTAGTGGTATAATATGTTTGTCAGACACAATTTGAATTATGTTATAATCAACTGGCGCTGCTTCTATTCTTTGTTCGATCTTGGTTTTATAAGGCATATTAGTTGTCAATCGATGGAAATAGATATTAAATCGTAGCATATTTTTATAAGCTTCCTGAGGCAGCAATCTGAAACGGTTGAAGAGAAATAATTGTATATTTGAATGGTGATTATATGAAGCCAATTCCAGGTATCTCTTTCAAGGACAGCGCCTTCAGTAATATAAATCAGATTGCTTCATTAAAGCCAAAGCAAGATGAAATAACTTGTATGAGTTGGGCGAGTGAGGATCAAGTGAGGGATTATTTTTACGGCATCTAATTTTGTTGAGATTAGTTTTAAAAGATTTTGTATGTTATGGTGTTAATTTTAATTTATTTTTAGACTGAATTGCTAACAGCCCAAATGGATAAGCAGTTAAGATTGTTTGATACAACTTCGAACGCATATACGACACTTTTTACTTTGGGAAATGGCACCGGTGCAATTAAGGGAATAAGTAGGACTGCAGTGTATGTTGTTTACTTGCATTGCCATTACTATTCAGGGAAAATCAAAAGAGTAATCTACTGTGTCGTAGAAAATTATTTGGAGGAAATAGTGCTCTTCAAATGGGTTATTTAAATTATAATTTCTGGAAGTTGAGATTCAGATTCATTATTTGTTCTAAATCAGTTTGATTCAGTATTTCTTCTACCACACTTCTGTCGCTCTATTTCTTCTATTTTAGATTTTTACACGAATAGTCATTAATTCAGAACTTCATTTTATAAGTTAGTGATTTGACAGTTTTCGAAAATACTGGGATTCAAAAACTATTTTTTAGGGGTACATACATATCAGCAATTGAATCTGGCGAACTTTCTGTCTCTTCGCCATCTGGAGAAGTAATTAAGGAATTGAACGCAGGAAATAATCTGATCGTAATGGTACCCAACTGTGAACAGGAAGGACATTATGCAACCGGTGGTAAAGAGAATCCCTTAAAAATATGGGATATAGAAAAAGGAGAAAAAATTTTTATCGCCAAAAATGTCAGACCAGATGAACTGCAGCTTAGAGTTCCAATATGGATTAATGATATACGGTTTATACCGAAGTCGCAAAATATTGTAACAGTCACTGGTAAGCATCAGGTAATTAATAGACATTCTTCTTTTTTTTTTTTTTTTTTCGAATTTTCAAAAAGTTTTTTTGAATTTGAATAATTTGATGAACTTTTGTTTTTTGAGTGCATATTATTGTTATATGATATCGACTAAAGCGAGATAATATTCGAGAAGTGGGATATTTATCTAATAAGTTTCCAGAAAATTCAAAAATTAAGCGATTCATACTACTGATAGTACAACAAGTGAAAAAAGATTCACAGTAATATCCATTAAACTACAAGTGAAATAGAGTTTATTGGTTGCTGTCGTGAATCTTTTTTACTTGATATTTGTACCATGTGATCGTTATAACTGAGAAATAGATTGCCATAGTAGCGATTTGATGGAAGAATGCAGTTAACTTCTTTTAATCAGGAAATCAGACTCGGAAAATGGTCAGAGACGCGAATTAATTTTTCTATCAACGTCATCGTTGCAAACTACTTGTTTGAATTTTGACTTATAGATAAGACTTTATGATCCACGTACACAGCGGAGGCCGGTGAAGGAGATGGAATGGGCAGAAGATCCATTGACGGCGATGTCTTTGTGTCGAAACGAAATGCAGATAGTTGCTGGCAATACGCGTGGTGATATAGGATTATTTGATTTACGAAATAAAAGTAAGCTTCAATCGTTTTTCTTCCTTTTCGATTTTTAACAATTCATGAAAAAATGTACGCAAGAAACTGAAAAAGAAAACTAGCAATCAGATGTTGTAGTAAGAGCATTCCTTTGGAAATAGGACGTCATAATAGGAAATAGGACGGAAGAAAATCTCTAGACAAGTTTTAGTTTCCGTGCAACTCAGAATGCCTTGAAACATATTGAGCAATCCCTTTTCTGGTTAATTTCTCAGTTTGCTTCGTCTTTTTTAGTACATATGGTATGTAAATATAAGGGTTGTGCTGGTTCTATCAGTGGAATTGATGCGCATCAGTCAGCTGAATATATCGCTTCTTGTTCCCTTGATCGATTCGTGAGGCTGCATGAATTAAACTCAAAAAAGCTTGTCAGAAAGGTCATTAATATTTCCTGATCTTGATTTTTTTAGAGCAATCATTTCCATAAAATTATCGATACAGTTTGAGGTTTAGGATTTCCATTGGTTTGACATTTAGTTTTTCTTGTCTTATCCGTTAAATCGAAGTTCGGTTCTTATTGATTTTATACATTTTGGGGTCAATGTAGCAACAAGAAAAATTTTTTTGCAAGCGAACAATAAGGGCAAGTCATTTGCTAAGGTTTTCATTTAGATTTATTAATAAGGTCAGGTAATTTATTTTTATTTTTTGAATAGTGCTTTCAAATTATTTTGCGTGTTTTCAGATCTACTGCAAAGCTCGTTTGAATCGAATTTTGCTACGTGATAGACTTTCCTTCCTTAATAACGAGGATGAAAACAAAAAGAAAATGGAAAATCATGACGATAAGCCCAAGGTGGAGGTGAAAAATTGGAATGACTTATGTATTAATTTTTAATTAAAATCGTATTAAAAATTGAGATATCGTTATTTCTTAGCGGCAGTCATTTTGATTGATAGTTTTGCAAGATCAGTGATTTTAAGTAGATATAGTTGGAAGCTGTGTATGCGGCTATCTATTTAGCATCGTTTTTAATGATTTAGAAAATTCTTTCGCAGTCAAATCAATTCTTTAGGAAAGTGATAACAATGAAAGTAGTGAGGATGAAACTTTATGGAATGATATGAAACAGACTAAAGAAAGGGAATTGAAGAGAAAGTCGAGAGTATGTCTTTGCGATTATTTTGGATCAATTTATAGATTTTAGAGATAAACCGGATTTATTGCAGTAAAGTTATTAAAAATCAAGGATTTTATTGAACAGGAAGATAGCCTTCAAATTCAGTAGATTTAGATGTTTAAATCAGCAACCTAAATTTTGATAAGGAACTGACGTAGTGGGAAGGACAAAAGGGGTAACTTCTTTCCCTTTTTTGTGATTTGTATCTGATTTCAGTTTCATGTTGCAGGAAGACGACCTCGAGAAAGTGATCAAAAAATCAAAGTCTTCGAGAATAAAACGAAAAAGTGATGTTACGAAGTCAGACACTTCGAAACGAAAAAAACTGATAACAAGACCAAAGAGGAAAAACGAAAGTGCTGATGAGACAGCAATCTCACTTCCATCAAAAAAATTATTCCGCATCATTTAGCTTTTATCATTTGAAAAGCGAATAATGCTAGCGATCGTCACTGCTTCGTTTACTTTTTTCTGCAGTTTAAAGAAAACTACTTTCTGTTCAGCAGACTCAGAGGCATATCATCAACATGTTTGTGTGAACTATTGCATGGCGGCCGATAAATTCACTGGAACTGCCGAATCTATCCCTTTGTAGCAAGTAGGGATTATACTCAGCATGAATCTTGGACGAATATTTATAGGCTTAAAGGCCTCTCTTCTCGATTTGATCTCTGTTTCTGATTCGATAAATTATATTGTGCTTGTATTAATTATGTGTATTCACTACAGAATATGAAAAGAACATTTAATGCTCTCTATTAACATACTAAGAAACAGTAAAATGAACTTAAGAGCAAATTTCAAGTTGCCATAGAACATTCCTAATCTGCGGTCGCATCAGTTCCGATTCTGAAAATGAAAGTATGTTTGCTTTTGCTTCTATTTGCTTTCTCTATGTTTTATCTTTACTTCAAACAGTGTGAACTACCCACCTGAAGTTTTGACACCTCATTTCAAAACAAAGTCTCCGATTGAAAATCTATACAAAGAGAAATATGCCATCATATTTTTTATACAAACAGTTTCGTAACTTACCAAAAGGTATCCTACTTGGCATATTGTTTTCTTCTGGAAGTCTGATAATGCCACTCTCATCACGATACTAAAAAAAATTTCTCGTTTACTATGGAAATAGGACAATTAAAAGAGAATTATGGTATTTCATAAAATAGAGACTTAAAAAATCTTTAAATTCAACGCACGATTTCTCTTAACGGCCCTGGTATCATGTGTGGAGAAAGATAAGTTGGCCAAGCTATTCCAAGTATTTTATGAGCAAGTTTTATCAAGGTGAGAAACTGGAACTGCAAGGTTCGTGCCTCTTCAATAGCGTCCACAGCTACTAAAGTAGGTAGTAGGAGGATTAGTTCATCTGAAAAAAAAAGGCAAGTAGTAATTGATAATTACTTAAAATTCGGCAAACTTGGATGAGATGTAACGCAAAAGATCCACTGGAATATATTTGATTTCGGAATAATTATTCAATTTGTTTTCTATAAACTAAAATGAATGTGAGAGTACCTGGTTCTTTCTTGGAATCATTTGGTTAAAAAGCGAAAAATTATTTTGAATAAATAAATCCAATCAAAATTAAAAAATACCTTGTTGAGAATCGATAAGTGAAATAATGTCTTTCAAAGCATTCAAAAGCGCTGCATCTTCGTATTGCGCACCTTCCTTCAGCATTTTTTTCTTCCTTTAAAAGCATTTAAAAGGTTATAGATTAAAAAATTTCGTAAATGATAGTAGAATCATCTGTAATATGACCCACCATTTGTCATAATATCAATAACAATAAAAATGGCATTCAAGATCATAAAACCCAAACGATATAAGGATGTGGATATTATGACCTTGAATACTATTTTACTGACGATCATGGAATATAGTTTGGATTGTACAACAATTCTGTGTTCACAAAAAATTTCCTTTTAAATAGAGGGGTTATTAAAATGTCAAGTTTCCAGCTTATTGAATGAGCCAAATAAAAGAAAACATGGCTCTGCAGTAAATGAAATTTTGAATGATGGCAGTTATTTGGTGAGTCTTAACATGAAAAAAACAAAGAATAGATGTTTTAATTTTCCTATAGCAAGCGATTTTTTTATATCTCTTTTACATGCATAAACTATGTAAAAAATTAATCGAAAAAAAAAATCACTAACTTTTCAACATGTTTTCGGCGGCGAGCTGAAGCTGTAGAAGCTGCTGATATCTTCGACATATCACTCACTGTAGTAGATGTTTCGCTGAAAACCTAAACAAAAGCCCAATTTTTTTGTGATTGCCATTTGAATTTTTTAAAAATTTTAAATTAAATATGATAGCTTCAGAGTTACTTGAAAAATAATTATTTTTTATCCAATGTTACGTAAAAATAAATATTATTTTATTTAACCGCAAAAATATTAAATAAGAATAAATAGATAGTAAAAGCATCCAAGAATTAATTTCAGTTTTAGTACTAACTATTCACTGGCCTCATTATCTTCAAAATTAATTTCAAAAAGTAAAAACCTACTTCTGACATTGATAATTCTTGATCCTCAAATCGCTTGACAGCCGCTTTCAGCGAATTTTTTTTATTTTGTCGCACTATTTCCAAACGATAGCAATACTGTTCCAGTGAATTTTTCCAATTCTCTATAGCTTGCAAAATTTGTTCACAACGAATGGAAGCCATTTTAGAAACAATATTTATTAATTCTGTAAAAAATAACGATGCTGATATCAAAATTCTTTTTTGGTTATATACATTTATTTATAAACTCATAAATATAAAACGCCAGTTTCAAATAAATATAAATATGTAAATATGCTTTGTTTCGAAAAAAAAGTTACCTTCGTTCCCGAAAGCAAGATTCATGGCAAATTCCCAAGCGTCCGCCTTACAGTAATATTCCACTATTTGTGCCTTATTAAACTGAAAAAAAAATTTCTGTCCTTTAAGACCTCAGATCCATACCACATAAATTTCTTTCTATCTTTTGTTGTCTACATATTAATTTACTAACTTATAAGGGCCATACAAAATGGATCTATTTCTTTCTGGTTCTACAACAGAACAATCTGTCCATCACCTGAGCAGTATACCTCAATTGGTGAGACTAATGACAACATTGCAAATTACAAAAATTCTTTATCAAATAACAATTTACAGCAAGACTGAATCATTATTCGATAATATCAAGTTGAATCGTTTTGTCATACCTCCTTATCCATGAATGATAAGATTTCAGCGATATTCATAAAATTCCTTTTGTCCTCAAAATGTGGAATCATCTTTTGGAGCAAATTGTTTAACATTTCCTTCTCCATATTCAAGATTTGTCCACATTCTATAATCCCTTTCCAGTTTTGAGCACTTTGATAGCATTGCAATGCCAGAACTATATTATTTGCGCGTTTAAACAACAATGCAGCTTCTTCAAAACGTCGTTTATTCATCAAATGACTGGCACATAACTCGCACGTTTTCTAAATTATCACTAATTTTTATTCATGTGATTTCGATTCAATGAGTTGATTAAACTGATTTAATTTTACGAAACAGAAATCAACTTCCATTAAAAAGCACCCAGTCACAGTAAAACAACCAGAATTATGAATCTGTTATGGAAAAAAGTTGTATCAGAATATCAGAATCGTATCAACCATGAATTTACTCGAGTTTAAAATGAATAAAGAACAGCTAGCAGCCAAATATTCTAGAACGTACGGTTAAGTCCTTTACAAACAAATGTATCAAATTATCTGCATTTTTCAAACCCGTCTTTTCGCTATCTTGATAATACTATTACTAGTTTTTTGAATAGTCTTATCAAAACAGAATTTTAAAAATACATGCCAGATAGGTTTTCTTTCCTCGATACTCTGCTAGAGCTTCTGCATATAAATTCTGTCGTTTGATTATTTCGGCTGCTTCATCCCAACAATCATCTAACTCCGACAGATTTCTAATGGCTCGTTGGAACAACCCCAAATATATATCGATTTTAGATTTCTGATATGAAGGAGGAGAATGGGCTTGAAAATTCGTTAATAGTGATAAATACTCCTTCGGATCCTAAAAAATTAAATAATATGAGCACGATCAATATGTAAAATACTAGTATGTAAGGTAAAACTAATTTGTAATGACTTGTAATGGCACTCTAAGTATCTAAGCCCGAGTATCTAATGGTAATAAATTAAAAAATTTCAAATAAAACGAAGTAATTAAACAACATTATAATCTACAGCAGTGGAGCTTAACTGACGGTATTGTTCAACATTTAGATATAAAACTGTACCATCTGAGAATTTTGTGCAACTGCAAGTGCTAAATTTAAATCATATGTTGATAATGCTACATTAAACAGATTTTCATCAGGAGCAAGCAAAGATACGTAAGCAATCCACTTCTTTTCCAATTCCGCTCCATTAGCTACTGAAAAAAAAAAAAATGAATTTACGAAGAATTTACCAATCTATCTTAAATGGGACATCAAAAATTAGAAATAATTTCTAATTTGCTGAGAGGATCAAAAGATTTTAAATAAAATAACGAAACAATAAAAGGTAAAATCTAACTTTTTGTTGGAAGAAGTAAAAGGAAATAGACAAAATAGTATTCTCAGGAAATTAAATTTCATTTCTTCCTTTAGTAATTAATTTTGTAATAATCAGTTTTCCCAAACCATCCAAACCAGTCAAGTTCCCATTCAATGTTGAAGTTTTTATGGGGCGGATTCTCCTACTAGTAGATCGAAAATACTTTAATTTTACATTTCAAAGATTGTTCCCGCAATGTTGATAGAGCTTTAGAAATCTGCGGAGGCTGTTCCTTCAAATACGTCGATATAACAGTAGTATACAAATTAGTAATAAGAGTATCATCGAGATCCAAAATATATTCTCGAATGGCGGTGCAAACATTTTGGACCTTAATAAATGATACAGTAAATATCCAATGTAAATGAAATATAAAATATCATTTTCATTGAGTTCATTTTATTTTTGATTTATTTGTTTTAATACTTAATTTAATCCACAACCAGTGTTCAGTACAAGTGAAACTAAACCAGGAAGATAACCGGTGTAAATGAGAAGACCAAATCTAATTTAGCATAAATTCTGAATAAAAAAATAACATCACTACTTTATCTTTTAAACTTCATCAATAAATAGAAAGACTTGGCAACATAACCTTAGTTTCCCCATTTTTTGCCGCTCTTTTATCAAGCTCTCTATGCTTACTATTGCTATAGTTTTCGAAATAAATATCCATCGTGACATTATCATTATTCAGACTTGCCACAAATAAGTTCAATAATTCAGCAGAACCTATATCTTCGACAAATTGTCCAATGTGCTTCATGAAGAACTAAAATAAGGAAAATAAATGAAACGAAAATCTCGAATATCATAGAACTTCATTGAACATGATAGACAAAGAGAACTCAAGATTTCTGCTCAGTATACTCAAATACTACTGTAATATGTAACAAACTCTTCGATACTTCCAATTCCATAAGTATAGCCTTTTTTTCAAGTGTGAATAATTGCTTTATTTTGAATGGTATATCTCAACCATGATTTTAGTTGTGCGCAATAACTAGCCTCTGGATTATGATCGTAAAAGAGATTCATGTCAATGCGATGCTTCTTCATCATGATAGCCGCATCCTTGAAATGCAAATCATTTAATAATTCTTTCAGTCTGTTCAACAGCAATTCTTTTAGATGTATCGTTTCCAAATTACCTAAAATACCGAAAAGAGCTCATAAGAAAGAAATGTTTCTAATAATGCAAAGTTAATCAAAAACTTTAAGTTTTCAGAAAAATACTAAAGAACAACGTATTAAGGCAATCACTAAAAGAAGTCTTTTCTGCAGATTAAAGAATATAATAAAATAATTTTGACCTCGAGGCATCTGCAACCAAACCCGAGTACCACCAGCTTCATGTCCAATTAACATTGCACCTCTTTCAACAGTTCGACTAGTTTTATAGTTTATTTCTTTATCATTTGTTAAAATATCTTTTAGTTCAGCAATTTGTAATTTCGATGAATTTGAACGTGAAGTAAATGTTACAGTCAACAAATAGTCCTGATCCACTGTATATGATCCAACATATTTCAAAACTGACCGGCCATTCACAATCAAATCATTTGTTTTGCTAATTCCGAAAATTCTATCCTTAAAATCAAACATTTTCCTTCAACATCAGAGCATAGTTATTAAAGAAGTATGGTACAAAGTAGTACAACGCTTTCGATTTGCAACTTATAAATTTCTTGAAAATGAAGACAGCGAAAGAGCTTTGATCGAAAGAATCATCAGATAAAAGCATTCGGTAAAGGATAAATACATGATCTTTAAGATATTTTTTAAAGCAATATACCTCAGTCGGTGAGTGATTGCAACAATGCAATGTTGATTCCGTTCCGAAAAGCTTTCCTGTTTTTTGATAGCAGTTCTCCTTATCCTTGTCTTGCTTCACTGAAAACCATTCTCCATCAATCCCTTGTAAAATATAACCATCAGTGATGCAACTATACCAAATAAATGGTTTCTCCGTAGAATACAAACAGATACTGAAAGAATAAAATATGACCATCAGATATTAAAGTGCAAATAGAATGAATCGTCAGATACTTATAAAATTGAGTATATATTTCTTAAGCAAAAAAAAAAAAAAGAAAAAAATTCATGATCGACTAAAAAGTTTGTCTGATGCCAAAAAGGTTTGAAAACTTTAAACAAGACTAACAACTGACTGTTATATGACTGTTAGTGATTCCTACACAGAATCACCGCATTAGGAACAATTTTAAAATGGTCAAACAATTACAAAAAAAAAAGTCAACCGTATTTAATGTACAATCACGTTAACATAGATTATAAGAAAGATGTCAACCATTCTATCACATCAAAATGTTTTAAAATTTGGATTTGGAATATCAGATATGCATATTATTGTCAAGTATTCACCTTTCTTCACGATTCATTTTTAAACTTAAGCAGTACAAATTATAACGAGAGGAGGCAATAATGGCAAAAACTCGGTTAGAATCACTCAGATAAAGATTGTAACATAGACAGTTCTTTGGTAAATCCATAGTATTATATTCAGCATATTCTTCGAATTTTCTTTTTCGCAACTTATCTGCAAAAGAGTAATCCAAAAGAGTAGGTACAAAAGCAAGAAATCGAACTTCTATAAATAGAAATAACCGAAGCTTCTGACGTAAATTTTCGTCAAACTGACGACGTTATAATAATGTTGATATCCAAGTTTGCACTGATAAATTATTAATAAAATGCACGTTTCGATAATATATGAAATCGTCATGAACAAAAATTCTTCAGTTGCTTCAAAAATTGAAAACATAATCGTACATGCAAGAAGTGAATGATCAGCAAGTAAAAAAACTGCAGTATCACTGTACTGTACAACTTCACAAACAGTGTTCGGAAAAGTGAGTTCATAGTGGCACATTGGTGGCGGAATTGGTGCTGCCTTCAAATCTGTTACGCGTACATTGGCTGAAAACTAATCTTTAAATTATATAAAAAAAAGTTAATAAAGAAATTATTTGCTTAATTATTACATCTCATGAGGAAAAGCTACCTTTTCCAAGAATTCTCTATGATGTTTAATTGTCGGATGAAATATGCATTTTCAATGCTTGTGTCGTGCACAATTCTTTTACGCATGGAAATTACATCCGAAAGTGCTTTGAAATCAGACATCAACTTCAAATGATAAAATAAAAAGACCTGATTTAAAAATATGATTTAAAATTGCACAAGTGGAAGAAACTGACCTATCAGAACTACCGATTAATTAGTAGCATTCTCACTACAACATTTTTTTCCTCAATTTATCGCTTGAAAGATATGGTACTTTTCGAAAATATGACGTTCTTTGAATAACACATTTCGAAATAAATAACTTACATCCTGCTATTGACAGAACAATCCCATCGCAAAAATTGTAAGTAAAATCGAATTCAATAAAAGTAGCACGACCATTTTGCAAAACATAGCAAAATTGATTAGGATTACTTTCATGCCAACATGCCAACAAAAATTCATTATTCACCAATATACGATATTTCAACATCCATTCATAATTACTGACGCACCAAAAACTCACTAAAGTAAAAATCTTATCCAAAAATTTTCACAAATGAAATTAGAAATTTGAAGATTCTAATTTCTTTATAACAATGCTGTACCTTCTTGAGCAGTTCCTGCTGAATTTTTGGTCTGCACACAAAGGATCTTTCCATCTGTGTTCCAACCCATCATATTAATTATAGTTCCTTGATGTGGTCCAAGTTCAAATTTCGATCGCCTTTGTCCATTACGTTCATAAAAAATTATTTCACGTTTATCACCACTACATCGACTTACTGCAATAAGGTTTCCCGTGGGCCTGAATAAGAAACCACTTCATTATCAACAGAAATTGAAACTAACATATAAAAATACAGTAATGGTCAGCACTTACTAAACAAAACAGCAAGTTAAAATTATCAGCGAACAAACACAAATTATAAACTTCTACATTGTTTAACTGATTCTATTACTATTTTTCCTTACCATTTTTTTAAAGTTATACTCCGAACATCACATTATTACTCGGACTTTTTACTCACTATTTATTATTATTATTATTATTATTATTATTATTATTATTATTATTATTATTATTATTATTATTATTAATATTCTCATTTTAGTAATAATAATATGAATAAAAAGTACAAAACTTGAAAATGAAATAGTAAATAAGTCAGAGGAAGGCTTTGCACGTAACATGAAAAATCTAAAAAAAAGTAAAAAGATGAAAAAGATATCAATCCAATGCTGAAAATGAAAAATAATTTCACCTGTAAGCCAGCGTTTCTTCAACATTATTAACTTGCTGCAGATGACTAATAAGTTCGCCTTCATGATCGAAAACACAAAATCGCCGGGAATTAGTTTCATTATCCACAAAACTAACAACCACATAATTAGCATCACCATTCCATGCAAGTAATATTCTACGCTGATCACATTCACTCATAGTGGTAGGCTGCTGCTCGATATCAATCTAAAATAGGTTACATCGAAGCAACCAAAATTAATAAGTCTTTAGAATTTGATGATGAAATATTATAAACTCAGAAATCTCATAAAAATTTCATGTTTCCTTAACAGAAATCATACCTTCCTGAGTTGTTTCCTTCCTGCGATACCTTGAAATTGTGTTTCTTTAGAACCCCAACCAACTGTCATCAATTCCTCTATAAGTGAACACTGCATTAGACTTTCAGTCATTATAAAAAAAATAAATTTATATATATATATATATATATATATAT
>KZ270002.1:52556-96611 GCA_002249935.1 Onchocerca flexuosa | reverse complement strand
TTTTTTTAGTCATTTATTTGTATTTATATTTGTATTTTTTTTTTTTTTTTTTTTTGAGTTATTTGAACAGCAGCAGACAATACTTGTCACCTGATTTTCTCAGTCTCTTGAACTGTATGGTTTCAAATTTAAATGTGATTTTTTAAAAAAAGTGCTTATTTTTATATAAAATGATGCAGATGCAATAAATTTTTCCTTTGAAAATGATATTACATAAAATATAATTCATTATCTGGTATTTTTACAATTTGTTGGATGAGAAACTCAATAACTGAAGGTAAGATAATTAAATCTCGAATTTATTGATTGGAAAAAAATCTCAATTTCAAGAATTCTCACACTCGTTGAAATAATTATCAGTTTGTCGGAATCCTTATTTAACTGGAAGTTTAAACAGAAAGAAAATGTTAAGGTGAGAAAGGAAGATAATTTGTTATAATGAGAGAAGAATAATAAGGAGAAATTTAATAAAAAGAAGAGAAATTGGAAGCGACGAATGGAAATCAACAGGAATGCTATGTAGGTGGTGATGTATGAAGTGGAAAGAATTTTACATCATTTTCACTTACAAAATTAAATTATTGCCATGAAAATATATTTCGAAAATATGCCTTATTTGAGGAAGATTTAAAATTCCTAGCAAATCATTCCAATTTTTTACTTTCTACTAAGATGTGTTCAATAGAATATCGCCACTTCTCAATTAGTTGATGTCTTTTGCGAATGCACGGAAATTAATTTCACTATTTTCCGGAAACTCGGGGGAAAGAGGAAAGGAACACTCGAAGCTTCTTCGTATAAAACAAATTTTTTATATTGAAGAAAAAGAAACATATACAATTAGATGAATTAATGAAAAGTAACTATCATGAAATAAAAACTTTCGTGTTTTAGTTTACTCAAAACCTTGCACTCAGTAGAATGTAGTTTGTAGTAAATTTATGATGTCAGATAATTGCTTTTTTATTAATAATCGTAAAGTTCTCCGAAATGCTAATGTGAAATATAGGCCTGATTTTGAGATGAAAATAAAGAATACACATTTGTGGAATCAGAAAACACCAAATTTTTCTCAGTTGAAGTTGCTGGTCATCTTAAAGACGTTGAAGTCATTGATTCAACATGATACGTCAAATGAACATTCTAACATATAATTAAGTGATTGATAATGTCGGATATCTAACCTGGATGGCGTTTGGACCAGGAGATCGCAAATGGTTGAGCCTAGGATAGCCACCGGTTAGCGTCATCCGAATGGATATGATTGTCGTATCCAAGAATTGTTTGTGTGGACAAATGATTGTTTGCTTTTTAAAAATTGATAAAAAAATGTTGCGAAAAAGAGCAAATATGCTTTTTTTTTTTTTTAAAACTACAATGAAAATGAATTCCAAAGTAAAGAATTTTTCATTTGGAAATATTTAAATCCACATTATAAAATCCATATAGTTTAAATTAAAATCACGATAACTTGTGAAATTTAGACTTAATGTATTTTAACATTGATAGCGAATTCGCAAACTTAAAGCCAAAAAAAAAAAAAATGATCGGTAGAGAATAGTTTTTGAATGCTAATTGAAAGTTGAAGACTCATTAATGATATTCCTCGATACAGTGATGCTCAACGATCGATATATTAATGATATATTTAGCAATGTGGTCACTTTTCAGCAAAAAAAAAAAAAAAAAGTGACAAAAAGTGCGTGACTTTCCGAGAGCAAATCGCGCAAGTGAGAAAAGAGAACAAACATAGATTTGTTTATTTTTCTTCACACAATGAGAAATCTCAACGGATTAAATGTGCTGAAAAGTTGTCTTTACTATTGTGGAGTTATTTGAATGGACAGTTCTGTGCGTAAAATGATTTATTTAATAATGAAATTTCAAAGTAATGTGCTTGGGAAAGTAAACAGTATAAACCAGTTTTGTCTCATCCAGGCCAATTATTGTGAAAATACAAAAAGGAACAAGAAGAAATATAGGAGAATTAGAAATGAAAAGAGCCAAAGGAAAGGTTGAGATGATCGGATTTTTTCAAAATCAATCAAAAATTGTTGGTATTGACTGACTGGAAGGATAAAAAAATGATTAATGTGAAAATTAAGGTAGTGGCATAGAGGAAAGTACCTATAAAAGAGACCAGAGAGTTGAAATCAACTCCTATTTTCGAGATGGTGCATTCAATAATTTTGACATTTCTGCTAGCAGTATCAACGGTGTTGGTTATATCAAGGCCCAATGTATTGCTTCCATCTAAACTACCATGGGATTCTGACAGGCACCAACAGCCACCTCCATTTCCTCCAGTATGCTTTCTTTTTATTTCTCACAAATTATCTGATTCATTTGACATGATATTTCATATTTGGTAATTCATTAATTATTTCAAAGAATGATTCAATAAAAACCCTCTTTTTTTTTTTTCTTACAAAAAATGGAATTTCGATCCGGTGGTCCATCTGACCTTAGCTAATTTAATTATTATATTGAATTTTTTCAATATTGAGTTCGAAATTTGCTTTTGAATAATAATTTCCAGAATCTTTTGAATTTGCGGAAAGGCGTTCAACTTTGAATAATCAAAATCATCGAAAACTGTTCGATAAATTGTGTTATGTTGCTGGGGATTAGTGGATTGTCAGATATGACCACAGATGATTCCGAAAATCCAAAAACGGCTTCAGATGACAGATTTTAGAATACTTGAAGCTATATATTCTTGAAAAAGTTATTTACGTTTTCGGACAACTCCCAGCCATTTCAGGCATTATATATATGATGAAATGATGAATAAAAGAGTTATCGATGTATGTTATGTGTGATACCGTAATGAAGACAAAGTATTCTAAATTAGCTGTTTGATTGCTTTTATTATATCACTAATTATTTAGGAACCTCCATCTGAATTCAAAGGCATCCTTCCACCTGAAATTTTTGCCCAACTCACTACTATTCATCAGGATCAATCGCTGACAATACCGGTTAGAGAAATTCGCAGATTTTGCCAATGAAAGCATGAAAATAGGATAATATAAGAATTATATTCTATTCACATCTTTTACTGCTTGTTGAAAACTGTTTTTAAAATTAAATTATATGTAAAGTCGAAAGCAAGAATGCGGAGCACGGAAATCAAATCAACGAGAACAAATATTGTTTAGAAAAAAGATTTATTTTCTAAATCATATGCTATCGATTGCAGCAAAAGATAGTGAAAATTGAGGAAATTATGAACACTCTACCGGAGGATGTTTTGCAACGACTCCCTCTTCCACCAGTATTCCGATTACTTCCCCAAGATGTACAAAAAATGATAAAGACTGTACGAACAACAAAAAATCTTACAATGGAAGAAAAATGGCTCCAAATGATAATTCTTATTGAATCACTTCCGAAACAACAACACCGAATGTTACAGCAAATGTTGCCCAATTTTTCACTGGTATTTTTCAAGCATGACATATCATAATGTTTTTATTTTTGATCAAAAAGATCAAGTTTTTTTGATCCTCTTTTCAAATTTATAGATAACGAAGTTTGATTGTATGCAAATAGTAACAAATAATAATAAGACTAGTGATGTAATTAATAATAATAATAATAATAATAATAATAATAATAATAATAATAATAATAATAATAATAATAATAATAATAATAGTAATAATAATAATAATTAATAATAATAATAATAATAATTAATAATAATTAATAATAATTAATAATAATAATAATAATAATAATAATAATAACAATAATAGTTAATAACAATAATAATTAATAATAATAATAATGAATAATAATAATAATTAATAATAATTAATAATAATAATAATAATAATAATAATAAATAATAATAATAATTAATAATAATAATAATTAATAATAATTAATAATAATAATAATAAATAATAATAATAATAATAATAATGATAAAAATAATAAATATAGTTGCAATAGTAACAATTATTACAATAATAATAAATAATTTTACCAATGTCACTACCTCATCGTAATGATAAAAAATGAGTGCTTCATAAGGAAATATCGATGGTGGATTTTCACCGGCAAAATCTCCCTAGCATGGCTAAATGCAACTGTGCCTTCAGCTCCCAAACTGGCAATTACATTACCATTTATATATAAGTTGAATGTAGTACAAATGCAAAAAAAAAAAGAAAATAAAATCTACTCAGATATCAATTTAGAAAGGACTATTTGTATCAGATTCAAATGGTACTATTGCTATCAGCACTGAAATTAGAAGGGAATTGCCTCATCAAAGAATATGACTCGCTTAACCGGATTCGGATGACAGCAGAAGTAGAATTCAAATAGGAACAAATCATTCTTTTTTTTTTAGAGAAAAGTTATATATATATATATATAATGATGGCAATTATAGATAATATTTATAAATGACTCTTTCTTGCGCTTAAATTATTGCTTATTGTGTACCTAATTTTTTCACTTAACTGTCAAATGATTAACACTTAAATTCTTAGGGACCTTTACCGGATTTTCAAGATATAATTCCAAAAGAAGACTGGGACAAACTTACTGCAGTTTATCAGGATACTAATCTCGATAACATAGTAAGTCTTTTCGATATTTTAACCTATTTTTCAAAATGAAAGATATAGTCTCTTGTCGTGACAATACCGTATTTCATTTTAATAGATGCGATCTTTCGAATTCGTTAAAATCTGATCTTATTTTAGGAAAAACTGCGAAGAGTTGATGAAATAATTGATGCTTTGCCGGATTCAATCCGCCAAAAAATACCGTTATCACCACCGTTTCAAAAACTACCTGACCATATACAGCAACAGTTACAAATCATCCATACACAGCGTGGATTAACAACAGAACAAAGATTTCGAAAAATGAAAGCAATAGTCGAATCTTTGCCATGGGACATGAAAGAACTAATGTTTCAGCCCTAGTACTCCAACATAGTGACAGTAAAAATTCAAACTTGGTATTTGTACCAAACTTGGTATCTTTTTAATTTAAATGACTTTAGAAATAAAGTTCACAATGTCATTCCTAGAGTTTGTAGGAATTAGAATCATCTCGAAAAACAAATTTTACAACAAATTAAAAAGAAACTATGAGATCCAGTGATTTGCAACAAAAATCTCTGATGTATAAGTAAGCTCTGAAGGACAAAATTTTTAGCTTTGATGATCTTATTTAATTAGGATTCAAGTTCCAGGTACAATAAATCACCACTCATCAGAAACTAAGTGAGGAGTTCACGAACAACATAAAAATAGTATCATTTTTCTCTTCGGCCTTGTATTATCTGAAAATACTTTCCAATTTTGTGATTCAAGGAATTCAGCTGACTAACCTATTAGCTGTGCTGAAGTTTATATATTTTTTTATTAGAAATATGCATAGAATCATTTATCAGATAAACCTTGCTAGACAAAATGATTTAGAAGAAATAAATAGTGACGATTCGATAAAATTGCGATAATTTGAGTATTATAATATATATTTCTAACGGATGGAATAACGAAACATTTATTTTCACCAACAATGATATATCGCTGAGTTTCACCATCTTAAAAGCAAGAAAGTATCTACTGGTTTCACTGATAATGAAGGAAAAGATATGAGAACAATTAGTAATTTAATTTTTTTCAATCTGAATAGAAGACTGTCATAAAGCATTAGAGAAAAATGTTTAGGAAGTCCTTTCGATTCGAACTTTCAGGAAGCATAGAAAAGGAAAAGTAGATAAATACAACACGAAAATATGCACTTACCATAATATTCTACCTGATCTAAAAACTCTAATTAAGCTAGAAATAAATAAAAACATTAAGTGATAAGACTATGGTGAGATTAAATCAGTATTTCAAAATTACACTATTTTATCTTACTCTTTAACTGAGACAAGAAAGTGGATTTATCAGCAATAGATCTATGAATTTAGGCCAGTATTTAAACTACATCATTCATCACCAAACAGTTAAGAAATCAAAATTTTTTGAGGAATCTATCCAGCACCTCAGAGAATAATAATAATATCAGATTACAAAAAAATCTATATAAAATATAGAAGCAAAAATTACAAATATTTCTTTGAATATACTGGATAATAACCGACAATAAACAAAAAAAACAAAAAACATTATTCTATTAAAAATGTTTATGATTGTTCTTTAAGCCATAATATATTCAATCAATCCCGCTTATATATACCAGAGAAAAGAAATTTGCTTTCCGTTTAGTTTTATATCAACTGGATTCAATCCTCGAAAACTTTTGTCAGCCAAAATTTGATTTTGACAAAATTTAAATTAATTTCATGATAAATGTTATTGGCAAAAACATTAAAATGCAAAGAATAGTTCTTCAAAAAAAAGAAATAAATACCTGTTCCTCTAAAACGAGAAATAATACACGGTAAAAGAGATCAAATCAGTAACCTTCATATGAATATGTAATTTTATATTCTGGATATTTCTTCTGCAATAAATCGACTGTTTTCTCATGTTTTGCCTGACCATATCTCTATAAAAATTGGCAGTCAAGCTTAGTATTTGATAGCTCTCATGATTTTGCCATATTTTACGATTCTATTTCAAAAAAGTTGGCAGTGCACTGTAAAACAATCTTTTGTCACCATTTATTCGTGATCTTGGCAGATCACAAGAAGCAGGACTTATAAAATGCTTAAAATAAGCATTTTTATCACAAATGAAAAATTTGCAAACTTAAAATGCTATTTCAGTAATAATTTTATGACTGCTAATCTAAACCTGTGAATAGCCATAAACAAAAAGGTTTTTCTTTTGAGGTTCATGCTTTATGCGTCCACCACCAATGCATTTCAATGAAAAGGAAGTACCAATTTCCTTTTCAGTTTGTTTGAAAATATTTTTATGCCATTTACAATGTTTATAGCCTCGAATAATCAATTTCTCTTCGCCTGTTGGTTTTGCGGTGACCTGGAAATATGGATTGAACGACAAATCAAACATAAAGATATCATTGGAGAGGATCCAACATCAGCAATAACTTGACTAAAAAGGCACTTCGAAATCCATGAACGGATACATATTCGAAGTGTGAATAGCTGTAAACAAAAAGGTCAGATCAACTTAAGTCAGACTAAGCTGCGATATTCTAATAGTTACCTTGATCATTATGTATTTAAATAAACCTTCCGAGTCTATATCCACATCTGGAACATCCTTCAACGACATTGGATGCAAAATGTTCAGAGGAGTCTAATATCAAACTGAACACTCAATTTATTCAAAATCTTCCTGAAAGTTTTGCAATTAAGGAAACATGAATTCGTCCCGAACGATTTCGTTTGAGCTTATTAAAATCCAAAATCCGTGCTGTTCTGCATTTCAGTAAAAAAAGAAAAAAAAAGAATAAAATGGAGGGAAAATAGAAAAAAAAATTATAGGCAACTCAATGTGATTGAATGAGTCAGTTCACCAAAAATTAATGGGAAAGGAATAAAGCAATTGTATTTATAATCTATCCGTTCATTACACAAATCTGTAGGAATTCGTTTTCTTACGTAAGTTCATTCATAGGCATTCGCAATTCCAGAATTAACAACTGTAAAAAACACATAAAGTCACAACAAATATATAATAAAAAATAGAGAACTGCTAAATATAATGAACTTCAAGTTGAATCACTGATTAAGAATATTAAAAAGCAAATTAAAGTTGAAACTGCAACTTGTCCTTAATTCTAATCAAATATGAAAACAAGGAAGAGAAGAAAATAATCATCTAAAGCAGTCAATATTTTAAAAGAATAATGGCATATATTATAGCATGAATTAATATCCTTCAGTAGAGAAAGTGATCTTATAATTTGGATATTTTCCTTTCAAGACATTGACACTTTTCTGATGATCTGCTGGTCCATAACCCTAAATGTATGAAAATAAATTGGATGAAATCAAATAATGTACAGATTTCAATGAAATGATTAAAAGAAAACTGTAATTAGATAAATTGAAATCTAGCATCTTTTCAATCAATTTTTGATGCAATGATATAATCACTTTCTATTTTTTTATTTTCTTTTTTTGTTCACTGGGATAAATGATAATAAGAATCTATGATATTCAAAAATTTAATACAAAGAACGATTATAACAAATGAGAAGTCATCTATCTACTGAACAGTTATTACTAATATAAATTATATGATTCGATAATGCTAAATTAAAATAAAATTTAATAACCTGTGAATAGCCGTACACCAATATGTTATGATCTTTTGATTCATGTCTGATTCTACCACCACCCAAACACACCAATTCATAATCTGAACCAAGTTCCTTTTCTGTTTCCTCTAGCACATCGCCATGATAATCGCAACGAGCGTATCCACGTACAATCAGTTTCTCTTTCTTCGAAGCTTTTTCAACCACCTGCAATAATTTGAATCAGCTCCATTATAATCACCTCCTCAGCATTCTGCTTCTTATAATAGAATTCACCAAATTATTAAACGAACCTCGCCTCTCTATTTTCTTGACTAGCATATTAACTTTAAACTATCAATTATTCTAGACTCAAAATGAAAACTTCGATAACGAAGAGATAATTACTACTTAATTATTTGATAATTCTATTTTCGGATCACAAATCTACCTTTATTAATATATACTTGAAAACACCATCTGGATCGATCTTAACATCAGATATATCGGTTAATGGCATAATCGCTGCACTTGAAAATAGTTTTATGTGCCGAAATTGGCTGGTAATTTTAATGGAACGGAAAATTTTGTCTATAAAAAAAACTGCATGAACGAAGAATGCCGGACATATCTGTACTGATAAACATGTTATTCGCACTAATAATTTTAATTTGATCACTAAAACTCATACGACTTCTTTGATCCATTACTGATTATGACTGAAATTGTGTTTGAATCATGTTACTTGAACCGCCATTGCTGTAGCAGTTTAATTCCAAATGAAACCTAAGGCTTATTATTGAGGCAATCCAAATTCCAACAATTACGGAAAAGAAAATAGCTGGGTAGAATTTGTGACATTACATCAATGTTTAAGAATTTCAAAAAAATGTCGGAACTAGAAATTTTCATTGTACAAACATAATCGAACGTCATACAAACCATAAAAAAGTAAGAATAAGTACAAGAAGTAACAAAAATAATCATAATGGAAAAAGTTGACAAAAATTATCAGAAAAAAAATCGCAAAATAACTCCATGAAACATTACTAAAATTATGTCTCAAATTTCATATCAACGTATATCACTACTGTTACTATATCTGATCCAGTTGTTTTCTGAATTATGTTACTTTGTTAGAAAGATAACTAATACATAAAAGCACGAATTATATAAAAACACGATTTTCAAGCATAACTTTTGTGGAATCTAGCCGAATCAAAAAGCACATCATATCATCTAAAGTCCACTGGACAATAATAATTACGATCTATATCGTATCTTGACCTGCACATATGAACCGGTAATCGTTGTTTAAAAATTAATTTCTGAGTTATTGTTAATCATCGATATGTTTGTACCAAAAATTCGAAAATTTCAGCTTTGTTATGGACTGAATGCATATACCAGTCATTACAGCACATTCGAGAAGTTTGAAATAGGCTAAGAAACAACATTATCATTCAATTCACTAGTCTGAAGTACCCACAATAAAATATGGTCAGATAATGGCACTGTTCACTTCTTTTGAAGATTAATGTACTAACGTGTCCGACGATCGAACTGATGCACTGGATAGAAAAAATATTATTTTGTTATTAATAATCAAATACATGAAAAATGTTACATTTTGCATTATGAAAAACAGAAATGCAACTGCACTATCTTCCTATATCCAAGTGCAGAACATTTGTCAATAAAATTTATCAAAAAACTGTAATTATATTCAACCAGAAACCTCTGCAAATTCTCTATAAATTTTTTGCCGCTGATCACCTTTTTGTTAACGCATAATTGAATTGATGCTCGAAATTTTTTGCTGCTCTTGCCTTTCGAATGGATTCTAATGTTTCATAAACACGTTTCATTGTATTTCGATTAAATAGTTTGGCCTAGAAAGAAAAAGTACCTAAAAAATAATTTCGTAATGATGAAGAACCAAAAATTTATTTCTTTTTTCCTCCATCTATCTGAAAATTTGAATTAACTAAACTTCAGATTTGAGATAAGAATGCAACACAAATAATACCATAGAATGGATCTCTTAATTAAAATTTGCGATTAACAAATTCTAAATCTTTATAAACTAAAAACTTCTTAATTCAGTTATTTAAAACAAACCCAATCATTCACTGCAACGCTTTTTTTTGGTGATAATTAGTATATGTTATTGTGCTTATTGGCCCTTCCAAAAGATGATCAACCATAAAAGATTAACTTATTCAATCTTTTTAATCTCTAAAATTATCAGCAGGTGAGACAGTATCGTCGTCGTCTGCTTATGTAACATATGCCATTTTATGCTTCAGTAACGCTCAACTATTCAAACTCTGTACTGTAACGAGGATAGAACTTTATTACCCCAAACAGCTCCTAATTCCTGCAAAACAACTTAGCTGTCACTATAAAAATAAGGCAGAAAAAAAAATCGAATTGTTTGAGGAAATTAAGGAATTAACATCTTCTTACACTAAGCCTATTTCTTACGGCAGCAGATGGGTTTGAATTGATATCGTCTTGTCGTTTACTCTTCCCTCCTTTTATTTTTCCTCTCAAATTAACCCCAATCGCAACTTCGACATCTCTGATATATTCTTCTTCCTCCTTCGAATCATCTTTTGAATTATAAGGTTTCCTAAAACAGAGGAAAGCATCAAAATAATCTAAATCTTGGAAAAGATGTAACAACAAACAAAGCTTACTTCAGTCTTTGATTTCTAGAAAACATAATCTCTTTCACTTTTTTCTCTTTATTCTTTTCATTTTGGATTTTTTCTTTGATCACATACTGAATGATTTCATTCATCGGATATCCCATTTCATCACGATCAATGATTTTCCCATGTAATGGACAACGCTTTAGATCCATGCGGGGACATAAAGTTCCATCACTAAGCGATGCACGGCACTGTCGACTACCCTTTAGCTGCTGACCAACAAATGTCATAACTCGTGAATGATATGCTTCTGTAGTATCGAAATTTGTTGAACAGCTGAAATAAATTTTAAAAAGGAACTAACGAAAAAAAAAAAATAAAGAAAGAAGTGATTAGTGTAGTAAAGTACAAAACGTCGATATTTTGCTAACCTTTCATCTGAAGGACGCCAGAATCGATGACAGTCGGCATTATTTCGTGGTACTTCAGCAGGTTTAATGTCATTTTCACCCCAGTACTTCAAATCAAGTCCATATAACAAAATTGGCACTTTATTTTCATGATTATCATAATTTTTGTGATCTGAAAACTCAAAAACTTGAATCATTTTCATGAAATCATAAAATAAAATTTCATAATCTTACCCTGAGATGAATACGGTGGTTTTTGCACTCCATTAATTGCGCTAGGGCCGGGCAAATTATTGTCCTTCTTTTCCATTGTTTGTTTTAAAATGTATTCAGGCAATTCTTCTGGTGGCTTGTAATCCAATTCCAAGCCTGAAAATATCTAACTCTCAATCAGAACCAAAAACTTTCCAAAACTTTATTTCGTAAAATGAAATTAAAATCAAATTATGCAATAAAAAGAAAATTAGATTATCTTCTTTTTCTATCACATCTTCAAGATCATCGATCTCCGAATCTTCTTCATCTGACTTTTGCTTGTTTTGCAGTTGTAGCTCTTCACATCTGAAATTCCGTTAATTCCAAGATTCCGTCCTTGTAAAATTCAACAGATTTAAGAAGAAAAATTTCATTAAAATTTCAATCCAGAAAAAATATTCATAAAAAGCAATTTCATGAGCACTAACTGAGAGAAAAAAAGAAAAGCAAACTTCTCTAATTCAACCCTAATTCTGTCTTTTAAATCAACGATTTCCTTGCATAATTTCTGCGCATTGTTCCCACCATATTTGCCTAGCTTAAAAAGCCAGCGATAAACGACTTTTTTACAAAATTGCAGCATTTTCATACAATCAATCAAGGCGTTTATGATTATTTCATTCTCCGCATTCACATTCACAATTGGTGCATTCAGTGGAACAGTTACAGCCACTGAATCAAGCATATCGTATCCGTGGGTCATCTAAAATTTTTCGATTTACACAGGCTAAATCATATCACAAAGAAAAGAATTTGGCACGGAAATCCAACGTTACATCATTCATCGACAATAGTACGGTCTAAGTAGATGGAGAAAATAATATGCAATGAATTCCCTAGTTAAGTTTCAAAAAGTTCTCGCAGAAAAGTAAGTGCAACCTCAGTCTCACATCCCAAATGAATTTTAATATCTGTATCATCATTAACATCAAATCGTGGCACTAGGAGTTCGAGTGCATGTCGTGTTTCATTGATATAACGCGAAATTTCCTCTTGTCGTTCTCTAAATTCTCTTTCAACTTTCTCGATCATACGTTTACTTTGCTCATCTTTCTTCCTATTTGCTTCTTCAGCGCGTTGTCGTTCAACCTAAAAGTTACCTGTCATTAACAACTTAAATTCGCAAAAAACCGGAAGAATTTAAAGTGAGAATAGATACTCTGATACATTCGAATAAAAGAAATAAATGATTAAATTCACAATATTAATTTTAATTTTTAACGGTTAGAAAAGAAAAATTTTTTTTTTTTCACAATGCAATATTATGTAATATATATATCTGATGAGGCAATACATCAAAATAATTGAAACATTCATAAGAATTACTGTATATATTCAACAACATGAAAATCTTAATTTTTTAAAAAATATAAAAACAGGTAACCTGAAGTTCGGCGCTGGCGTGTTCAAAATCCAAAGATTTTGAGGAACGCAAGAAATTGATAGAAAAATCCAATTTCGGATAAGCTTCAGCATATTTTTCATGCCAAAGTTTGACAAGTTTCAAAGTCTCTAATTTGAGGATTTTAGCAGCTTCCCTAGGAGATGGAAGAGGATAATGAATAGGATCCGTTTCAATTGTATACAATAAAACTTCCTGCAAAGCTGATAAAAATCACTGATATTTGTTAAAAATGAGCATATCACATGGAAAAGACGTATTACAGAATAGCCAAAACAAAATCATTTTTTTTTTTCTTCAATAATTTCGAATAATTTGAAAAAAATTTTTAAATGTACTCTCAATCAATCAAGTTCAGCAAGAACAAAATAATTAAAAGTAATCCCCAGTAATTTCGATACTTTTGTTACAAACCTGTATATGATTGGTCAACTGAACACGGAAAACATGGGAGCGTTGGAAGAATTCGTTGCAGAGTTGTAAAACAGCCAAACGATATTCACAATTGTTCTGCCGGAAATATTTCAAAAAATCGGTAAATATGGGTTCAATGATATCCGGATTACTCTTCAGGATTTGTTTCAGTTCTTTGAGCTTATGTTCATTCAGTAATCGTTTATTAAAATCGAACTGAAAGCAATAAAATGAGCTATATCGTGAAGCGTTAAACAAGTACTGATTCCGGTAGTTGCAAGAACCGATATTAATCAAATACGAAATAACGGATTCTGGAGGCTACACTTTATACCATACTTCATTTAATCACGCTGACAGATAAAGAATTGGACAGTAATATTACGTATTAAGAAACACGCGTGAGATTCAAACATCAGGAAGAAAAGGTATCTCAACCAAATTAATACTGTTTGGGTCAATCATTTTATTCTATCAGCTATATACTTATTCAAAATTTGCAAATCCTTTAAAAAATGAATTATACTTCAGTAGTTTCAAAAAGTTATTTTACCTGTTTAACTAATTGGGATAGGATTCTTTTGGAGACTATTAATTGAGGAGATTCTTCGACTTGCATTCAGTGCAATTCCAGATGTTCTGCGGACATAATATAAACGATAACAAAGTTTACAAGGTGAAACTATCCAGAAGCCAAGAAGGCGATGAAATTTCTAAAAAAAAAAAAAAAAAAACTTTAGTTTCCAAAATCGAAACATTATATCTGAATAATCAGTTACGAAAAAAAAAAAAATAGAAATATCTCCACTATTCTAAGCGAAAGAAATAGAAATATTTCCATTTTTTCTATTTCCGAAACAATACGTTATTATTTTGATTTGTGTGAAAAGAAGCATTATGGGAACGTTGCTAAATCTCTTATTGCTGAAATAAATTTGCATATTACGAGTAAACGTGTTTGAAAGGAAATAAAAATAATAAGTGGAACATATTGTATGAGTAACTAATATGATCTGTTCATACTTATATGCTTTCTTGATGGGAAATAAAGCGGGCTGAAAGATGAAAGACTACTCTTATGTAACGATGCTTGCGAGTCCAGAATAATCGTAAGGCCTATAATTTCATAAACATCACTGCTTCATCCTTTCTATCTCTATTTGTATCTCACAGGTTTCTTCTCTTTTGACTATTACTGCTTTTTCACTCATGATTTGCAAGCTTTTCTAATTTAATTAGTAATTGGTGTAATTTAGATATGTGGCTGCAACAACTTTCTGATTTAATTAGAATCTTAGTAATCTTTTTTTTTTTTACAATCTTCCTCATTTAATTTCTAAATAACTCCCCTAATTTTAATTTCTTAATACTTAGATTTAGACATTATTTCGAGATATTACCGTCAGAAGAGAATAATACTTTTTTCACAGATAACCCTAAGCACATTTTAACAAAAATTTAGGTTAAGAAAATCTGAAATGAAGTAAAAGCTAGAAACCATAGAGTTTATCTTTTTCTTTTATTACGAATTTTGTCTTTCTATGAAAGCCGACTAATGCTTTACGGAGATAATAATGCTAAAAAATAACAAAATAAATTCGTCAAAGTCTTATAATTTGCCACTATATTGCTACTTATTGATCTACTGAGATAAGACTGATCCATATATTAAGATCCTACAGGCTAAATGACCTCGATAATAGGCAATTTAAATATGATTTATAAAAACCCCCCACGAACTCTGACGACAAACAAATCAAATCCTTGGTGTCCAACCGCAATCTTTCCAAGAAATTGAAAAGAGGGAAGAGATATTTCTTTGCATTTTGGCGGGCCGCGCTCTGACTGTTATTTTGGGTTATTGGATAAGTGAAGGTCCGTCATTGGGTCCAACATTTTTGGTCGTGCGTCCCAAATTGTTGAGGGTCTGAAATATTTTCAGGTTTCGGTCCTTCTTCAGTGCATTTATATAGGATGTCTTCGGGTGTTTTGGTCAATTCGGAATGCCAAACTGTATTTCAGCAGCTTTCGGAAGGAAAGCATCATAAATTGCGCTATATCATTTACAAAATCGAGGATAAAGAGGTTGTGGTGGAGGCAGCTGTCTCACCCGATGAAGTCAGTTTTGACACATTTGATATTTAGTTAGATGAGAGATATATAAGAATGTAATCGAGAAGAAAAACTGAATGATTCAGTCAGTGTATTATTATCGCCGCGTGGGTTGATCTTGCAATAATATAAGACTGAACTTTTTTTTTTCCATTTAAGCCCAGCTTATTACATTAAATAGTAATTAGAATATTTAGGTAATTTCTGAGATTTATTTAGTCATTTATCAGTCTATAAAATCTAATTTTAGTAAGTTATTGTATTTATAGCTTGGTGTAACAGATGATGATCACGACGAAAATTCGAAAACCGCATACGAAGCATTTGTACAAGATTTAAGGGAACGGACGAATGGTTTCAAAGACTGCCGTTATGCTGTTTTCGATTTCAAATTTTCTTGTAATCGACCAGGCGCAGGCACTTCAAAAATGGATAAAATTGTCTTTATACAGGTTTTCTGTAAATTAAGTTAAAAGTATTTTTTACATATGCGTAGTGGATGAGCTACTTTAAAAAATATGACTCTTAAATATAAAACTCTAAATTAAGCATATATAAATCATTCGATTTTTCGAATGTCATTCCAAAGCATGCAAGAAATAAGTAAATCTTTGTTGAAATTTGATTTGCAGTTATGTCCTGATGGTGCACCAATTAAAAAAAAAATGGTTTATGCTTCATCTGCATCTGCAATCAAGTCTTCGTTAGGGACTGCTAAAATTCTGCAGTTTCAAGTAAGTTTAATTTTTTGTGCTAATAATCCTATCTAACTTTTTGTGAATGTTAATAATATTGAGAGCAAAGCAATGAAGGCCAGATAGCGGGAATAATTTTTTTTTTTTTTTTTTTTCTTACTCTCAAAAGAATATTACTCTATCGCAAGGTAAATACTCCTTCTAAATCTTACTATTGATCTTACAACGATTTTCTCTGGAAGCCTGGATTTATGCTTGGATCATGATGAAGAATTTATTTTAAGGTATCAGATGATTCCGAAATCGCTCATAAGGAGCTTCTGTCGAAGTTGAGTGAAAAATATCGTGATAATTAATGGTTTGCTGGTCGCGATAATTGTCAGTTGTAGCGTATCCAATTGAATTCTATTGAACTGGATATTAGCCTCATTGTTTTATGTTGATATTTATTTGGTTCACCATTAATGATGACCAATTAAAAAAATCGGATTTATGGTTACTACTTGGAGTTAGATTGTCATTAAATTTTCTAGTTTAGAATGGCAAAAAATCAATTTGATGTTCGATAACAGGTTTAAATCAGATGCTACAATTTTATATTTTAGCATTTTATTCGGAGAGCTTTTATATTTTTTAATTTTTAGACACAATTTGTAATTTTTTGCTCGTGTTGAGAATCCTGAAAGATAATCGTAATTGAAGGTTAAGTGAGGTAACTGAAAGCAACAAGAAGTGAAAAGATAAGAAAATTGAGTGTAAGAACTGGTTTTGGTCAAGATATTCAAAAGATATCATTGGACGCCCATCACTATTAAAAATGCAACTATTTCCGTACCTTTCATTACATAAACTGCAAATATTTTTATTGATGTTTCCTTTGTTAATAGCTTTCTTACTTTGAAAATCGTTCATTCATTTATTAAGTGGAATTGAGTGCTTGGAAAGAATTATAGAGATGAGATGCTTGAGAAATCAAATGAATCTTTTCGTTAAGAATTTAATTGTGCCTAGAATTGTGTTCTCTTTCCCAATCAATTATATGTGATGTCGAAGATAAATTACGGCCTACCCCCATTTAATTTGAAGGATTTCTCATAAAGTCAAATTTTTTTCCTAGTTCACAAACGTGATTTATCTGTCTTTTTTCTGTGTATTTCTGCAATCCTTTATTTCGCTTTACAGTTTCAAATTCATCATTCCTTGCCAACAAAATTCATTTATATCACTTTGTTTCATTCGCACTTATCATTCAACTCTTCCATCTCATATATGTGCATATATATATATATATATATATATATATATATATATATTCATGCGCATATGCTTTGTTTATCACTGTATGCTGGATCTGTTTGCATAAGAGATCATTTGTTCTAAAAACTTTTTTTTTGGTGGAAAATGAATTTTTCTTCTTTAAAGCTTAAGTTGAATCTAAATATAGTTTGTTCCGATTAGTACTAATAAAGTATCCAATCAAGTTGTATGTAAATTTGAACAGTTATAAACTGCACCAATAATACTTCAGTCTGTTGAAGTAAATATATTATTGAACTTAGGATGAATGTGCCGCCTATTAGCTCACTATTATTCTCGGGTCTGAATAATTACTGTCATTCATAGATTGAATATGAAACGATGTGATAATCGATGCTGTAATTTCTTTACCTGGATTGTGAGTCACCATGTGCGATGTGGAATCATGACTCCATAGGAAGAAGTATTTTGCATTTAGTAGATTAAGAGATAAAGGGTGATTTCGATAAGATATTCAGCATTTCGAAGGTCACCAATGAAGGACATTACAAATTTTTATTTCGACTAATTAATTTATTAGTATTGACATATCACTAGATATCGTATTTCCTTAGCAAATGTTTGGACTCTGAATTCTGTGCTAATTGCCAGAAACACATAGCACAGATTGAGAGCATGCAAGTGCTACTATATCTTTGGTCTCTTATTATGATTTACGAGAATTGTTTTATTTTCCATCATCAAATGCTAATTCCGTTTTTAAATTCGACATGGAACTTACCTAATCTCTCTTTTGTCAAGTATTAGTTATTCTTAGAAATAATTTCAGAAAAATAGAGAATAATCTATTCAAATTACAGATTTTCATTTGGAAAAATCTTTGCTTCTATAATCGTCAAATGATGATGAACGCACCAATAATTCTTTTGAAAGAGGGAACAGAAGCAAAGTTTGGTAAACAACAAATAATTAGTAACATCAGTGCATGCAATGTTATCGCCGATAGTGTTCGTACTACTTTGGGGCCTCGTGGTATGGATAAATTAGTCATCGATTCTAAAGGTATTTTTTGCAAAACAGCGTTTTCGTATCTTGTAGTTTTGTTCTTTACTATGATTATTTGATCAGATAATTAAAGCGTTAAGCATAATGTGAACGATGGAAGTAAGTAATGGGTAGGCTGTCCGGGTTTATTCCTTAGGTTTGATTCATCTATTTTTCCACAATCATTTTGTTCAGATTTTGCTAGAATATGGTCGTGTGTACTTAGATTTTGAATCCTAGTCGATTAATTTCATGATCTTTAGTCGGGAGCTGATGTACGGTATGCATTTGTTAGCTAACTGGCTAACCTAAACTGTATGTTTGGATTAATTTTTTGCTTCATATTCTTTATTTCTAGTCTTCCATGGATTCTTGTGATCGGAGATTTTACTTGAACTTTCTTCGTCTCTTTTGCTTTTTCCAAGCTGGTTTTGTTTTTTTTAAGTCAACTCATTGACTAAAAGAGCCCATATAATCTGATAATATCACTTGAGGAATCTTTGATTCATGATTGGTATTTTCGCTTAAAATTAATAATGTTTTATTCGATAGTTTGCATTATTATGTCATTTGCAATTTTCACATCCTCGGTCTTTAGGTAAAACAACGATTTCAAACGATGGAGCAACCATTCTGAAATTACTAGATGTTGTTTTTCCTGCAGCTCAAGTTATGGTTGATATAGCGAAAAGTCAAGATGCTGAGGTTGGCGATGGCACCACTTCAGGTAAAAGCTTATTGCGGATGAAACCAAATTACTGAAACTTTTGCTATATGGCAATATTTAGGGGGTGCTTATCTTTAATTATTTCATGTTTTTCAGTTGTAATACTATCCGCGGAACTTTTAAAACGTTCAAAACCTTTCATTGAAGATGGTGTTAGCCCGCAGCTAATAATTCGATCTTATTCTAAGGCTTGTGAAGAGGTTTGCTTTTTTGATTGTTGTGTCGCAGTATCGAAATAATAGAATGGATTATCAAATCTAGCTATTTATAAATTCTAACATCTCCTCAGTGTGATAAATTTTTTGATTTCTTTTTTTAAAGAATCATCTGCTAAGTGATTGATTGCTCAGCCGACTATATATATAAATATAATAAAATGACAATACATATATATATATATGTACTGTCATTTTAGGTGTTTTGGATTAACTGAAATGGTTATAATTACTATTTGATTGCATTGTGATATCACTCAGCGCAAAGAGAAAAGTTTTTTTAGATGTTTTATAATTTAAGGCAATCAGTCGGCTTAAACAACTGGCCGTAAAAATAAGTGGTGATGCTAACATGCGTGAAATGCTGAAACGATGTGCCACTACTTGTCTTAGCAGTAAATTGGTACGTTTTGTTCCACATATTATTCACATATTTGCAATGTTTTTGCTTTTTTGTTCAAGCAGTAGTTGAAGTTCCTAGTCCTTATAAAGTGGGCAAGTGGACGATTACTTGGTCGCTAGGATTTTTTCTAGTCCTTATTGCTGCATTGGAACTAACGGAGGTTATGAGAATTTTAGAAATTGCAGCAATAATCACGCATAAGCTCTACTGGAATACGTTTCAAGCCAGAAAATGATAGTAATTTAATCATTCTTCCTCGTTAGAGGAAGCAGATGACATCTATGTTTAAACTGTCTCATTTAATTTGTGCAGCATCTCGAGAATCCTGATTTTCTCGGCTTAATTGAGTTATTGGTTTGAACTGTTCGATGTTTATCTTTATGTTTTTGACTTATTCGAAGCTTGAAATAAATCTCGTAAATAAATTCCTTTCTTTCCCGACTGATGCTGTCTCCGCATCGTGAAAATTGTGAAAAGCTTGAGAGCATTGTTTTTTTTTTTTTTTTTTTTTTTTGGACTATTTTCAATTACTTGATCGGAATTCAAGATAAGTCAAGAACGAGAATTTTTCGCTGAAATGGCGGTCGATGCTGTCTCATACTTGGATGAAAATCTGTCGTCGAATATGATAGGGATTAAGAAAGTCAGTGGTGGATCTCTTTCGGTATGTATTTTCCTGAAGAACTGATTTTTTTCGTTTTTCTGAGGTCTTTTAAGCATTTGACATGCTAATATTAGTCTTTCAGGATTCTCAACTTGTTAAGGGCATTGCATTCAAGAAGGCTTTCAGTTATGCAGGCTTTGAAATGCAGCCAAAACATTACAAGAATCCGCTGATTGCTTTACTTAACATTGAACTGGAATTAAAAGCTGAAAAAGACAACGCAGAAATGAGAATTCAAAGTGTGGATGAATATCAGAAAGTATCATTTGTTTTTGCAAAGATTTCATTTGTAAGTGAGAAACTGGAGATTATCACTGATTACTAATGCTAGTGAAAATCTTGCAATACAAGCTTTAATTGTTAATTTATATTATACAGGCAATTTCCTTTTAAATCTTTCATTTTTTAGATTGTTGATGCTGAATGGACAATTTTATATGATAAACTGAAAAAAATTCATGAATCTGGAGCGAAAGTAGTACTTTCGAAATTACCAATTGGAGATGTGGCGACGCAATGGTTTGCTGATAGGTAAAAAATAAATTTTTTTAAACGTATACTTGTATTTTTATATTTATTTCAACTACAAAAAAATTCTTGCTTCAGAATTTGCTAAAATTTTATTTCTGATAGATTCGCTTTCCTTTTATATGTAGGCGTTCTTTCAATGTCTTTAGAATTGGAGTCGAGAAATGATACTGGTTTCGAACTAAATGAACTTATATTAAATTTTTTTTTATTCATTTTAATATATACATCTATACAGAGATTTACGATTCTATACCATTTTAATTTTTGACTTGTCTTTCAAAAAATGTTCTTGTAGGGATATGTTCTGTGCGGGACGTGTGGAGCAGGCTGATATGGATAGATTAATTGCTGCATGTGGTGGTACTATTCTCACTACAGTAAGTCAGATCAGTAAGGAACTTCTTGGAAGCTGCGCTGAATTTTACGAACAGCAAGTAGGAAGCGAACGGTACTGTTTTCATTTTTGGCTACATTATGTTTGCATTTATTTATTTCAGAAATTAATAATTACTTTTTTTAATGGTTGCTTTTGAGTACTGATAATGAAAATATTACGTAGAAATTATGTTTCGATGAATTGCGAAATGTTGCTATATTCAAACTGAAAGTCATTTTCTAGCTTTTCTTCAGTGTTTTTCAATTTTTTCTAAATTTACTTCAGATATAACTTTTTCCTGGGCGGTATGAAGGCACAGTCTTGCACCGTAATTTTGCGAGGTAGTGCAGAGCAATTCATCGCAGAAACAGAACGTTCCTTGCACGATGCAATCATGGTTGTACGACGTGCTAAAAAAAATGATACAATTGTCGCAGGTTTGTTTTCCATCATTGTTTATAATTTCATATGGTTTAAATCATTTAGTTTCTTTTCTTCATTATTTTATTAAAGTTATATTATCATGAAAATTTTATATAACTCATGGCATTTACCCTCCAAAAAAGCTCTTTTTCATATCTGGTAGACCTCCTTAAATTTTTAATTTTTGTTCGTCAATATATGGAATGGTAGAGAAGAATTACTAGTATCATATATTTTTCGTTTTTTTTTTTGCATGCGAACTTTGCTTAATTATAATCAAGCAAAATGTGCTAAAAAAGTCACTGTGTAAGGCTTTTTATTCAACTTCAGGTGGTGGCGCTATTGAAATGGAACTTTCACGGCTTATTAGAGATATTTCTAAAACTATTGCTGGTAAAGAGCAGTTTTTTTGGCAAGCATTCGCCAAGACTTTAGAGGTCTCGTTTTGTTTGTTCTTTGTTTTTTTTTTTTTTTTTTTTTTCAGAAAAGTTTGTAATGAGATAACGGAGGAACGAAGTTTCAAAATGAGAGAAGCAACTTTTCGTTTATTGTATTGAAGCACTTTTCATTGATTATTTCTTTTGTTCTTAGTTTTATCATCTATTCCTCATTTGATTGTAGGATCATAAATGCTTGGGTCTGTTGAGTCTGAAATGCTTATCGTTTTCATTTCTATATGATGACTTACGTATTAGCCAGTGTTAGTTATAAGTGAGGCTGTGTAAATTTTAAAAAAATAATGGAAATAACTTACCTTTACATGTTTGAGATAATTCCAAAGCAGCTGTGCTACAATGCAGGCATAGATGCCACGGATATTCTGAATCGATTGCGACACCGACACGCTAAGGGAGACAAATGGGCGGGGGTTGATATTTATGCGGAAGATGTCAGTGATAACATGGAAGCATGTATTTGGGAACCAGCTGTTGTGAAAATAGTTTGTTTTTTTTTTTTTTTGCCTCTTTAATAAGAAACAGATTTAGCTTGCTTAATTCTTCTTTTTGTGAAAATAGTAATTGAGAGCAGTGTTGGGAACATATATCTTAGAAACTTGGATCAAGTTAGAAGATATAGTAGTTTCAGCTAGTGAAATGTGAAAAAATAAGAAAAGTATAAAAATATTGTAAAGAAAACTATTTTCAAATCACCAGCAACTTAGTTTGCGGATTGAATATATGGAGAGTTTGAATTACCATTACTCCTATAATTATGCTTGGATGTTTTTCATTTTCTTATTTTTGCTGTAAAAATCGCTGAGCTTTTTCAGAATGCACTAACAGCAGCAACCGAAGCAGCATGTCTTGTTTTAAGTATTGATCAAACGATCAAGAATCCCCGTGCAGCAAGTGGTGGCCAGTTACCTGATATGTAAAACATCTTTTGTTAAGATATCATTTGGAATATGCTTCCAAGCCAGCTAATTTTCTTATTTCTTTTTATTAATTATAATTCACTTTTATTGGTTTGGTAAACATTGAAAGTTGGTTTTTTGAAATTTATGCTTAAAATCAGTCAGTCAATTTTAATTGTCATTGTTTTCAAAATATGTCGGTCAATTTTAATTGTCATTGTTTTCATTTTTGTTGAATTGCTTTTTTCGAATTTTTTAACGAATAAAAGAATGCTTAAATTTTTGGAGATACAGACTGGGTGTAAAATGTTAGAGAATCATGTAAATTAACGTACGTAAAGTTTAAATTCAGAATTTTTGTGGAGGCACTAGCGAAAAACAATTGTTTCAGTTATTTTTCAATTAAATTTAAAAGTTTTCTATTTTCAGAAATCGGTTTATGTGTCTTTTTTAAAATACATGATCTTTTAAAAATTAACAGCGCATTTAATTCTTGATGATTTTACATCAATCGATAGTTATTTTTATGTTAGAGGTTCCTGTCTTTCAAAAAATGATTCAGTGGTTTATAATATCTGTTTAATATCCAATTTTTAGACCCGTGTTGATAGACAGTGGCTATTCATGATTTCCAAGTTAAAGGTTAGAGTCGTTGAGATTTTTGAATTTAAAGAGCTATAATATTCGTGTTTCATATTAAATTTGAGTGGTAATCAGACATCATTTTAAATCATCAAAGTTTTTTTTTTTTTTTTTGTTAAAAAAAATATATTTAGAATTTTGTTTTGAGACTGTTCTTCTTGTATAAGGAATTGCAAAAGGTTTTCAAAAAGTTCAGAAACTCTAAATTGTTTCGGTAGGGGATAGTACTTTTTTTTTATTATTTTCCAGATTGTAAGCGTAATTTCTAAAGTTCGCTGAAAGGCTACCAACCGCAGTTTATATGATACACGTAAGCATGTTGGCGGTATTGCTCAGATACTGTAATTGAATTTAAAATGAATCATACATATGTATTACTCTGCATTACTTAATGACTGAGTGTAGAATTTATTTATTTTAATTTTCGCTATCCATGTTATTTAATACAAAAACTTTATCTATGAACACATATTTAAGTTATTTTCATTTTAACAGGAAGAATGCTATATATGAACTCTGCTTCAATTTTTGCTAAAATTGAAATAAGAAGTTAACGTCGACGAAAATTTGGAAGGTACTCAACTAACATGGACGAAAATTTGGAAGATGCTCAACTAAACTTTCTAGAAAATACAATGGATGCATGCTTAGCAAATATATTCCAAATATATCCAGAGATCTTTAAAAAACTAATGATGCTCATTTATGATGTGGACGAACTCTTCTAAACTTTTCAAGTGTAAATTTCATTTGCTTGTGATAGCTGTTCAAGAATAGTGCAGAGATTAAAGATTTCTTAGCGATTTTGTGCTCAACGAGATTCCTCTATTAAATGAATAACTTCGAAGTGGCCTGTTCTACAATCTCTTTGAAAACTGAAGATTTTTAAGTGGATTATAAAGCTAGTGCCACAACATGACGTTATGATTTTAGCAAATTCATTCTTGTAACAGTAATATCAGTTTTCTACTTCTGATCACTGCAAGCAAATGCAGAAATAATCGATCATTGTTGTCATTGAGATGTTGATAATTTAGATGTTTGAATCCAATTCGATGATATCATCATCATTTAAGAGATGACTGTTTATGTTTTACTATTCATTGAATGAAGTTTGCAAAAAAATAAGAGAATCACTTGCTGCTCACAGAATTCCATAATAAGTTATTCGTCATATTCATTCAATTGAATGACTCTGTAAAAGTTGAGTATGAATTTCTTTTCAGATTTGTTTTCAGTCATGGAAGGATTTTAAATTAAGGGATTGTTAACACAATTAATTAGATAGAATGTTTCTGGGAGATCATATCCTTAAGAGCTAATCCTTCTTCCGTTTAGGGTTTAAGACAATTTTTCAAAAGTTTTCAATGCTTATCTTCGAGAATGCTTCACCGGCATAGCTCGAGGTGTAGTGGAAGTAACTTTTGTCGTAATATTCTTTGTCTTTATCTTACGACAGTTATTAGCTGCTGTTCTTTTCCGAACAGCGATTTTAGTCGGTTTAGAAATAGGATTCGGTGAGATTTTAGATGAGGATGGTTTCAGGACTGGTAGCATATGAGGGATTTTTTCCGAAGCTGAAACTGGGTGCAAAAATGATGTTGGAAACGATATGTCTTCATCGCTTTCCACTTGTTCCATTTCATTCACATAGCGAGGACTGAAAATATAATTAAAAATTAATTTTTCAAATTTTAAGAATTTCTAAAGCAGCTTCAAAGAATTACAAAATTGAGCACACTTTAATGGATAGCGGGAATGATATCCGAAATATTCATGATATCCATCATTGTCATTGTAAGCTTGCCCATCATAAGCTTCGTCCAAATAATTACTATCGTTATCCAAGTAATCATTGTCGTAGATTCCATCCGATTCATCATATTCTGCATCATCCGAATATTCATCACAATATGCTTTCTGAAAATTAAACTTCATTAAATAGACACCCTATCTTGTCATAACCAATGGGAAGTTTTCTTACAGGAAATCTTCAGAAATTTCATTATTCTGAAAAATTTATACTTTAATTCTTTGTGACAATAGTGATACATTATCACTATTAATTCCATCTTGGAAATTTCGAGATTTCTGTGAAGTTTTTCCTTCTGCAGTCTTCAAGTGTCTCATTCGAGATACTCTGTTTGGTCTTGAAGACCAAGTAGTGCTGTCCGTCAACCATTCACCCTTTTGAATTTTTCCCAAACGGTGATTGTTCATATTCGACAAGCTTAAATTCAAATCAATGCTAATCACCGCTAACGGATAGACCAGTTAAATGTTAGTGTTTTCTGAAAAGTGACCATAATTTTCAAGTCATTAAACTAAAAATAATTTCATCAAATTGAAATTTATTAAGAATGCAAATAAGTTAAATGTGCTAATCTAAAGATGCGAAAAAAACACTTGATAGAAATAGGATTCTATCGAAAGCTTTTTGAATGCAATAAAATTTCACTTAGGTAGTAATGATTGATCTGATAGCTTTTCATTGCTATCTCTATATTATTAAATTATTTACAATTTTCTCACAGAAATAAATATGCTATCAGCAATGTGAAACAGGAATAAATGTGCAGGGGTCAAGATCTGAGATCAAACGCAGCATTAGAAATATAGGGCAAGATTTTCTATTGTGAAGATATGTTGTGTACTAAAAATTAGAAAGTTTTGGTACTTCGGATCATCTCCCTGTTTTTATCACTTTTTTTTTCAAAAAAGCCATTCAATTTTATCGCATCGAAATAATGTGTGGAAGAATTGACTTCAGCCTAATCTATCTAGAAAATCGTAAATCTTCCATAAAATCATATTTCTTTATTTAACAATACAAACATAATATCCGGATTACTATGCGAAGCACAGTAACCCAGAAATTTCCAACGAACTTTCCAAATTTTAATATTTGTCAATGAAGTTGCTTGAAATTATAAATTTTGTCATAAATTAAATCCAGTGAATGTTCAAAAATCTATTCGATTAAAATTTAACTATCTTAATAAGATTAATATTGCAATCATTTATTAGATATGCCATTTTTCTCTTTGTCGATTTTAATTCTTAAATTAGTTAACTTTTTAAATTTAGTTTCTTAATCGTTATACATTGCTATTATTTCAGTTGTACAAGAAATGTTTGAATCTAATTCATCTTTCTTAAGCAATGATAAAAATACGGCACCATAATATGCTGGCTTGTACGAATCCATTGCTGAATCGGAAAATTTGATTATGTAAAATTATTCATCATTCATTAAAATTTCATTCCATTTTTATCAGTGAATTTCAGTATAAAATCACCTACCATTCATTATGATTTCATTTCATTTCGAATAGCTGTTGGTGTGCTGGCGTGTTTCCTTAGACTGCGACAAATTCTTTTTAAGACTTCGGATCTCCTAGCATTCACCTGAATCAGTTGTTCCGGCAGTACTTTAAGTATGAATTTCCTTAACACTTTTGCGCATTTTGATGCTTATACCTCCCCTTTTTATTGGAATAAATTTATAGGAATTTAGGTATTCTTATCAAAAATATTCTTTATTAAATCAGAGAGGGTAGATTATGTTACACTCCCTGCAGTTTGTAATCAATATGGTTAGTTGGCGCTAATATTTAATCTACGGTTGTGCGCAAATGTATGCTTTTTCTAATTTATCGCTTCTCTTTTCACGAAGTTCTTATGAAGCTCACTCTCTCACCATATGACATGTTAGAAGGCTTCCAGGTTATCTTCTCATTCCCATTTCCATGGAATGGAATTCTGAAATTTCTGAAGCTTCTTAAATAAAAGATCCTTTTTGATCATTATTCTTATAGCAAGTTAGAATATTTCAATTTACGTGATTCAGATTTTTAAATTCAACAAAGCAGCATGGCGATACGGCGCAGACGAAAAGCTGCAGAAGGCAAGCTTTATCAGATTTATAAACTATTAAAGTATTAATCAAAATTCTGTAAAACCCAAGAGGAATTTATGTTCCATTTATTGAACTCATTCATTACCACTGCAAAAATATTCAGTAAAATTTTATTGCTATTTAAAAATGGTAACTTTGAATAATGTCGAGATATTTATGTAAGATTTAATTAAATCATGGAAAACTTATTAATAGTAACGATTTGAGATCAAAGAATACAAGCTACTATTAGTTACACTATTTAAGTGATAATGTGATAATATCTTAAATCACCTCCAGAAAGCAACAGTGAACAAAATAATCATTTGACTTGATGTGATAAACGATTTACTGTCATTTCCAAATTATTTTTTCAGTTGCACGTGAAGCGATAAGAAATATCATGCAGACAAATAAAAAAAAATCTAAGTGAATCTTGATGCATTGAATACTAGATTGAATTTTATTTATTATTTTTTGTTTATAAGTTCAGCAAGTTAAAGTAACATGATGGGAGTATTTAGATAAATGCTATAAATTTATATTTCTAATATCTTACTTAAAAAGAAAAATAAGCTCCATGCTTGCAAGATTTTTTCGTAGGAAATCAGTCCACAAGCATTCAACTGTTCATGTCAAGAGAACTGATTCAATGGTACCGAAACAGAATGATGTAATGGTTACTAATAGTAAAGTTAGTTCAAATTTCGTATTTCATTAAAATTCTTCTATTTTATTGTTAAATCATCTTACGGAATATCACTTAATTCTGCAATAGAATTTTGAAGATAAATTTTCATTCAAACATGAACTTATTTTAAAATTACTCAATGTTTTGCTATTATTATCATCATAATTATTTAACAAATTATGATTTCTTGCATTAAGTTTCAGAAATATTAATTCTCTCGTAGAGATATCGCTGCTCTCTGTCTCAAACTTCATTTCATTGCAGAAATTTTACACTATCATTTTGAACCAACAATAAAAATTTTTGTTAAAGAATTCATATATTCTTTTATTTTTTTTTAGCATTTAAATATCCATTTTTTTATTCCATCATTTTGCTAATTTTTATTATATAATAAAGTCTAAAATACTTTTTCACTTTTTCCTCATTCTATGGGTTGTGCTGACCTTGAAATTTGAACTTTTGTGAATATTGTGAAGAAATCGCTAATTAGTTTGTTTGATTTCAGCCACAATCCAGTTATTCAACAATTCAAGCAGACGCAAATCAATCAGCCAACTATGACAAAAGTGGAAATAGCCCTTCAATACAGATTGATGATCATGTTTATGAACAACTGAAACAACTGCCCGAAGTTAGTTATTTTATTTTTCGCAATCATGATAAAAGATCTTTGTTATCATTGATAATTTTACAAAATTGGTCAATTTATCTTTATTCCATTGCTCTCGAAAAATATTCTAAACGGAAGTGATCAGTGTTTTTTTTTTTTTTTTTTTTAAACTTTCTCTTCTCTGTTATTTGACCACGAATTTTGGATTGTTTTCAGAAATCTCTGATAACTGTTAAATATTTATATATCTTTTTGATAATTCATTCTTTGAATTAGAATGTTAGCACTTGAATAATTTGAAAGATAATTAAATAATCAATAGTTCATACTCCTATATTTTAACCAGTACTTAAAATTTTTAAATTCATTATAATAATTATTTTATCTTTTAATAACTTTTAACACTTAATTCTTATAATCATACTTACTGTAGTTTATTGTATTTGTTTTACATCTTTTTGTTGCACCTTTAATTCAACTAATTATTGCTTTGTATTTGAACAACTTGTCCGTTAGAAAAGTCAGGAAGTTGTTTTTGTTTGTTAGAAAGGTCATTCATTTAATGAACAAATTGGTTACTCAGTCCACCAGCAACGGCTACAATTGGTTGGTATTAGTTTAATTACTGAAGCATTTTCAGAAACTGCTGGTTCAGTTGCCCTGCGGAGTGATTCGAGATGCCGCTGAGCATCTTAAAAATGCCAACGATAACGCATTAGCTGGATTTATCGTTTTCCGAACCGATCTTCATCCTGTAATTCATTCAGAATTTTTCTCCATATTATCATAGGCACCTTTTTTTAGGGAACCAAAAATAAAATGGAAAGAATAATTTAAGTTGACGAAAGAGGAGATAAACAAATTCTGAAATTTATTGACACATGACTTAGTTTTAAGCTCGATAAGGGAAGACTTAAGATATATAGTCCATATAAGGAGAGCCATCAGGACTAGAATATTCGTTCAGCAGGTTTTTCATGTAGTAACGCAGTCATGTGTCGGTAATAGCTGTAAACTTCTTTTAATTAACGTAAGAAATGCAGTTCAAAACATTTCGTTCGAACGTATGATCCCCAGTAATCAACGTGCGGTATTTGGGATCAGACTTAGTGGAAGATCCAGAACGCTTCCTATCTAACTCGGGCTTTATTTTGGTCATTGTCATATTGGCTTTATTTTGGTCATTGTCATATTGGCTTTATTTATTTACTTATCTATTCATTCTCAACAAAATCTCATTTCAGTTCAATCAAAAACAGAAACAGAAGAGTGCTCAATGATAACAATTAAAGCAAATTCAAATTTCATTCTAAACTATAGTTACATTTCGTGTTATCTAAAAAATTTTCCAATAATTCCATTGATCCCTTCGAAATCTTCTTTGTTTTATTGTCTTGTAATTTCATTTTCCAAAATATCCCTAACATAGTTTACTTGAAAAAGCCTATAAGCAATAGCTGACAATGTTAGTGTTATTTTTAAAAGACTAAGAAACTCATTTTATATTTTAATGAGCATTGGAAAGCTTTTCATTTAAGTCTGTAATAAGAAATTAGAGATTCAGTGAAATTAAATCTTCAGGTGATCATGAGGTTGACAGAGGTCAGAAACCTGAAATAGAGGAAGAAAAATTCAATCTAATTTTATCCATGTCCTGAATCTGAATCTAAACTTACTTCTATAATAGTTATTCATTGGTGATGCAAATATAACCTATTCTGTATACATAGTATATTTTTAATGTGTCGATGTGTAAAGTTTCTACAAAATAATACTCTATCACTCGAAATGTCTTTCTTTTCTATACAATCTTATATACTGCATGAATTTAAAGATTTTTGCAAATTTTGCAACTTTCTCACATCATATACGTTTCTTTCTGCAGATTGCATATCATCTGATCATAGAGATCAGAGCAGATGTAACGAAACAACTGACAACATATAGGAGACAAAAATTAAAAATCAAAAAGCAAAAAATTTTAATTTTCAAAAGAGTAGAATCACAGAAAATTATAAAAATAAATTGAACAAATAAATTTTAATTATTTGAAAGATGTGAAATTCATCCATATGCAAAATTTTGCAAAATAGAACGGATTTTTGTAAGTAGAATGAATGATAAAATAAATGGATAGAAAAGACAATGTATTGGTATGTCGCAACAATTATCAGATTGCTTTACATTTGTTAGATTGCACCATATTGGTATTATGTTAAAGGTTAGTCATGAGTGAGAACAACAAGAAGAAAAGAGATAAAATTTGTAAATAAACTTGACAAAATATGGGAATCAGAGTGATTTAGAAACCAGAAATGACGTGATATGATTCCAGAGCGGAGAGAGCGAGGTAAATAAACCAAAGTGTAACGAACAAACCTGATGTTAGCACCTGAAAAGCAGAAATTTATCAGGGATTTTTTTGGAAAATTCATGACAGCAAATTTTGTTTTATTCATTCATATAGAAATAAATATCATAAGAAATGTAGCATAAATACATTGTACTTAAACTGATTCATATTGTACTTAAACTGATTCACAAAGAATTGACAAGTAATGACAAACTCGTTGGATGACCTAAAATTCCAAGCAGACAGATTTTGAGTTGACAAGAGTTGGTTCAGCTGATTATTGAAATAAAATTATTAACAAATGTTAAGATAGCTTATCCTTTGAGATACATAATTACTTCCTTCTGAATCATCAACTTACCTTGTTAATTAATGAAATGTGATGAGTAATAGTGGCGACCTGTATGCCTATTTAGTGTCCTAAATAATTTACTATATTTGATTAATTAGATAAGAAATATTGGCATTTGACCTTATACTTCATAGGACCACCCAATTCACCGCCAATAGGAGGACGTCGTCTTATTATAATCACAGCAATACAGATCAATGCCTCGATGCAAAATATTGTCACGGAAAATGCAAGTGTTCCCGGCTCAACATAGAAATTATCACCATGCCATCGATGATACACTGCTGCGATCGTCCATGCTATTCCTGAGGGAAAGGATTATATTTTTAAGTTATATTTTAGGAAAGTTTCGCCGGAATTTTGGCAAAATTTCTCGAAAAATAGTGCTGCTAGGAGCAATATTTGTATGATAAGCAAAACTCATAAATCACCGCAAATCTATGAAAAAAAAAAAAAGAAAAAAACAGAATTGACGAACCTATTCCTAGAAATACATTGACACCATTTGAGCCGGTGACATTACCGATTGATGAATCAGCATATTTATCATGGATTGCTGCCACTCTGGATGCAAATGTATCTAAAAATTCCTAATTCGAAAAGGTAACTAAGGTTATGCTCAGAATTATTTCTGCTCCCAATTATTTCTATTCTTCAAATCGAACTAAATAACAGATCATATGAATAACTTTCTCATCTCTTTCAAGTCAGCGTTCTGAGATTTTAGTTATATAACAAAATCAGTTTTCTGTTCGAAAACCATTAGCTCCAAAACATCGGATATTTTCCGTGAAATCATCATACTCAATTCTTCTACTATCATACGTCTCAGTGAATTTAATAAAATTTTCCGCGGAAATATTTGTCAAATAAATTTATAAGGAAACGAATTACCTGGAACGGAGGTACCAAGAGCGACAAATGAAATAGCTGTGACAGCGTCTTTGAGACCAACCCAACATCCAAAATGTGATGCTAAATCACCAACAATAGCTGTCAATGCGCCGATCGAAATGATTGATACGATGAAACAAGCCCAACCATCCCAATAATCTGCAAATTATTTCTGTTCTTCTTCAAAGAAATCAGTGATGAATGCAATAAAGTGGGCAAATTTTTGAATTAAAAATTAAATTTTCAACGATTCAATTTACGAAGAAAGAAAGATATTCACCTGTTGGTGGTATAGTTGCAAAGAGCAATTTCCATGGTAAGGACAAAAAATGCATGAAATAATCAAAGAAAACTGGTTTTTGTCTTCTTTCAATACTTCCTAATTCTGAATTCTCTTCGTCATTTTCATCTTCTTGATCGGAGCTACTGTCGTCTTCAAAACCTACAAAAGACAGCAGCAAATATTCTGCTCAAATTGCTAAATTTTTTTTTCCAGTAAGAGATTCATTTTTCGGACTATTACGTGACGCACGTGATCATGTACAAGTTCTACGTTTTAGATCATCAAATTGCAGCCAAGCTGAGTTGTTAAGTAAGGTATAAAAGACACAAATATTCTTCTTCATACTGATGTATTCATTTTAGTAACATACTCATTTTTTGTACTATTATGTGGCGTACGTGATCGTGTGTGCGGCCTTCTAAAGAAGATTTTAAACTCAGATTCATTAAATCGCAGTAAAACTGAATCGTCAAGTAACCATAACATAAATGTAAATTATAGGAAAGGTTAAATGTAGTGGGAAAAATGGAAATCGCCAATCTATACCAGCATGAATAGTTAGGGCATCAGTAAATTGTTCACGCCAACTTGTTGTACCGAGCATAAACGATGTGTTGGCGTTTCGTAACATTCGATCGATTGCACTCTGGAAGTACAATACTTTCGTTCGAATTTTGGACAAGTTAGAAGTTTGAAAAAACTAAGATACTTATACAGGATGTTTTCACATCTTCACTTAGTTTAAATTTGAGCATTTTAAATTTCATCATTTATATCAGCTATCAATTAAAATCACCTAACTACTGATAGTATTTGGAAACAAAACGATAGATACTAACCCGGAATTCCTTGCTTTCCTTGATAGTTATTTGACATTTCCTGTACTTTCCTAGACGAGGTTTTCCTAATTCAGCAATTTCAAATTTTTCTTTTGTCAGCGGTTCTCTTTTATCGAAATCTTTAAAAAAAATGGAAGAAAAAAGTGCTACAATAATTTTCAAAAATAATTGAAAATTATTGTAGTTCAAAAATAATTGGAAATTTGCACGAAAGAGATTGATGCCAGAAAAGATGCTCAATTTCAAACTGAAAACATTTAAATTTTTTGTAAAAGTGAATCTCTCCCAAGCTTTTGAGAATATCATATCGTATTTTAAAAATAAGCGATAAACGAAGTGTAAAATACGGCTTCATAGATAATAAGATAGAAGAAAGTATCAAAGATCGCCAAGTATTTATGATAATTTTGGTAGGAAAGACTATATATGCATGAAATACGAAAATAAGATTCACATGCAGGAGTAATCATAGCCCATTTCTTACTTTTTAATGAATTTGCAAAGGCTGCTTGTGTCTTTTGTGAACAACTTCCAAATATTCTTTTCTTCTTGAAAGAAAAACCTCAAGAGATGACATGTAATGTGTGACAAGTACAACGAAAGTTATTGCGTAAAATCCTGACTTGATTATCTTTTGAGAAGTATTCACTTTTCGAGGGAAAAAACTTGAACTTCTAAATGAATCTTCGTTGCAAATTTGTATTGCATACTATAAAAAGCGAAAAACAATTCACCTGGAATCACAAATAAAAAAAAAAAAAGAATAAATAACTCATATCCAAAATGGTAAACATCAAAATATGTCCAATTAAAAAATAATACTAAAACGACAAGTCAGGGCAATCCCACTCATCAAAAAACTTAATCAATAGAAAAAAAATATTACCAATCTGAAAAAACCGCCCAAGAGTGACCTTCCTCAAAGAAAAAAAAAAAAAAAACTGAAAATCTATCAACAGCTAAAGCTTCATCGATGTCTTGTTGTTTTTTGGGATTTGCTTTTTTTTATTTTGAGTCTTTTGATATTATATGTTTATAGTTCCTAGTTTGCTTTGTTTATTGGGTAATGCAGATCAGGTTGAAAAAAATTAGTGCTTGTTATTATTTGAGTTTTTATACCCTTATTTTTTAGGATGCATTTAATTAAAATTATCTTTTTTATCAGAATAATAAATTAATTTCCTTATTCAATCGAAGAATAATCGAAGACAGTTCTTTCTTCAAAATTCTAACTTCCCAAACATTTGCTGTTTAGTTTGCCTACTTAAAATGCAAAAATGATTTAAGAGACAGTTGTAGTTTGCTACTTAAATCATTCATGTATTTGCAAACCATTTTATGAAAAAGTCAATAAATTCTAAAATGAGAAAAAGAAAATTTTTGAAAAATATGACGATAGATTAGAGAAAATGAGATAAGCTGATGATAGATTATTTGAGTTTAAAAAGCCAACTTATGCTTCGATTTCAACGAAAGGAGATAGAATCACTAATTAGTCAAAATGTTTAAGTTTGCTATTTCAAATTTTTATAGGAAAATAAAAAATAGTTTATTTTTATTATCTTATCAGTTAGTACAGTGCAACAGTCACCAGATATATTAGCTCTCACTATTTCGGTCATTTTATCGCTTGAAGTCTAATTCAATTAAATTTTAATATTATAAGCTCTTAATTCAATTGTAGGGAAAGTTTAAGTATATTACGGAGAAAAAAGAAAGAAAAATTCTAAACTACACGCAAAAAATAGTCTCTGTCCTGTTCAATGACATAAATTTTCCTATCTAATATTCACCAAGCAGAAACTAATCCAACTTTTTAAGCTTTATCTCAGTTCATCTCGATTCTTACCATAAATGAAATGATATCGGGATTGCTCCTTTTAGAGCTCTTTTTTCGTTAAAGTAAATCAAGCCAGATAAAGCAAAGTAGCAAAACTAATTTTAATAATCCTAATTCTTCTACTTTGATAAATTTGACATTTTGCTACTTGTTGTTCAGAAAAACCAATCATTAAATGATAAATATCAAAATACTGGAAGTAATCATTACATAAGTAGGCAACTAATTAATCAGAAAAGGCAAAACAGTATTCAAATAAATAGTTAACAAAGATGATGGTTAAAAGTCATAAAAGAACCTTCATCTTGATTGCTAGCAATCCAAGAACTCATTCGTCGCTTGAGAAGATTGGAAAGCTGGAAAGGATTTGAAGAGGAAGAAGTGTACGTGGAAACAACAGAAGATTCTGATGGTTTTGCTGAGACTGTCACATTTTTATCTGAAAGAAACGAGTATATCCAAAATGTAAACATCGAAAAATAAAAAAGTCATTTCATGAATAAAAAAAAAAGTGAAAAAATCATTTCGTTTTATCTTCTGGGATTTAAGTACTTTTCAAGTTTAATTTCTTAAATTAAACAAAACACTGAAAATCTTACCAAAGACTTATTAGACAGAATAATTTGCTAACCCATAAGAATGAGGGGTTTCGGCTATTTATTAAAAAAGTTCGTGATTTCGACGATGCTCACTTGCTCTTTCCCGTATTTATAGTCGATAATGTTATATTATTTTTATCGTGGATCATCATAAAAGAAGATTATGCAGTTTCAATCAATGTCAAACAATTTTTTCGTATAAATTTCAACTAATCTCATTGGATTTTTAACTTTTTTTTTAAGAAAAATAAAGAATAAAAAAGACAAAACTTCAACGAAATTTGATATCAGTAAATAAAATTCATCCAGTTATTAAATTTGTTCTTTATTCCATGCAGTATACCTTCAGAATCAAATGATTCTTTATTCTTGCTCATACTTTCCAACGATTTTTTTCTTTTTCTTTCTACTCCCTTCAAGAAACGTTCTTGGACTTTTCGCAGATCTGAATCGAGCAGTTTTACGTGAAAATTTTTTTTCAATTTTTGAAAGTTTTTTTTTTTTTTTTTTTTTTAAATTTTGTGTTAGCATCAGCACTATGCATTTATTGGGATATTTTATTATAAGTGAATGACTACTCATCGAATTTATTTTTAAGCTAGACCTGTCTTGTTAATATTTGCAAAAAATATAAAGTACCATTAAAAAATAACAATCATAGTTCAATTTATTCAGCAAATTAGTCTAATTAATTGCAATTTACGCATTCTTGTAAAATGTGATAGTCTTAGGAAATGTATGAAGTTAAGTTACCTGACATTTTCTTGGCCCAAATAGGCTGATCAAGTAGAATGAAGAAATAATCCATACGTTCGTATTGCTCTGTGTTCATTACACCAATCTCAATGAATGCTCTGAAAAAGGATTTTTTTTTTTTTTTTTTTTCAATTGAATAGGTTTAAATAAATTGAAAATAGCGATGTGAATAAAAAACTAATTAAGTTTACAGTATTTAGTAGATTTTTTTTATTCGTCGTAACTATATAACATACTCTGTCTGATTGTCTTGGAAGGTAACTTCACCTTCTTGAAATTCGTAATGCTTTCCATGTAAAGCGGTGCCGTCAACTGTCCTGAAAAATTGCAATTTACTGGTATTTTCCCCGAAGATATATGTGTAAACAAACATGGAAAGCCGTGTGAAATGATGAAGTACTCTTGAAAACGTTAAACGAGTTATTTCGAGTGAAAGAATCACAGAGAATTAAAATTGAAAAGAAGCTACTTCATTTCTTGCAAAAGTGAAATTCTATGCAAAAAAGTGGCATTGTTTTGTTTGCTTATAACAAATTTTTTCTTCTTAATCTCTGGTAGAATATTTACTTTTTTCTTTCAATATTTTTAAAATATACAAAACTTAAAAGCATATTTTCATTTTTTTTTTTTTGCAACCTGTTCAAAATTGGTAAAAATTTGAAAACATTTAATAATGTGCGAATTATTTTGCAGTCTTAAACAAAACCAATCAATATCATATTCTCGCATTTTATGTATATTTTTAAAGATATATAAGAGTCTATTTTAATAAAAATACAAATTTATTTTTAGAATTGAAAATATTTTTTGGCACAAAGAATTATGAGAATTAAAAAAAAAAAAACGAAAAAAGAAGAAACAATTTTTGATATCAAATATCAATTGAATTAACTCTTCCGCGAATTATTAACTCCTCCGATGCATATTACAACGGCAATTGTTTTACGGGTAAAATGCTAAAATTTTCCTTTTTAAAGGCAATGAATTAGTTTACTTGTACTTGTGATATAATTTAAATCAACTTACCTATATGGTACAATAATTTTGCCACGACATCCTGAAGTTCGTTTTATTTTCAGCGATAAGTAACCACAATTTTCAATAATTTGGAAATGATCATGTTCGAAGGAAAATACACCAGCATGATCATCATCTGCAAGTTTTAATTTTGGTCACATTTCAGACATTATTTTTCAGAATTTTTAAATTGAACAATTGGTGGACAATCACGAAGGAACATATTGATAGACTATTATTTTTTTCACAAATGTAGAAGAGAATATTTATGGTGATTGAATTAGAAAATAGATTCAAACAAACCAAGAATCATTATTGTAGCGGTGGAAGGAAGTTCAAGGATAGCTAGTGGTACACCACCAAGTTTTAGCGGATCTAGTACCAAGCCATCTTTAGTACATACTCTTAAATTATTCAAGTGCAAATAAAAATGCTCATCTTCTTCAAAAACATCATCATCCACAATTTCTACCGTTATTTTCTGCAAAAAATCTGCTTTTCATGCTTGAAATTTTTAATTGAAATATTGAGATTCAAAACTCAAACTTCTAAAAATTTCACTATGCCTTTAAGTGAATTACTCTCACGACGAAAATGATCATGACAAATATTTTGCTGTTCCTAGTAGAATTAATTTTGCTCCTATTTTAATCAAATCCATTTTAACGATAGATCTGTTAATAAAATTACCAACTTTTGTTTTATCTTCCGGACAGAAAGTTAGAGTCCCTTTAAGCGGAATATAATCAATTCCAGCATTAGCAGTACCATCCTCGGTGTAATAATCAACCATAACTGTAAGACCTTCGGGACCCCCATCTCGGCCGACCACAACATCGAAAGTTCCCACACTTTCAAGTACCGTATAATGAGCTGGATCAAAAAATATTCTGCATGTATTTGCTCGTGATTGTTTTTCTTGCTCTTGAACAACCTTAAATTCAAATATTAATCCGTCAATTTGCTACAGGAATTAGTTTTTAAATTATGCAGTTCACTTAAATTGCGAGCTTCATGATTGCTTAAATAATTTGAATAAATTCAACAATTTAAGGATTGCCATCAGACATTGAATAGCAACAACTAAAGTTAGTCACAATAATGGATCTTTTGCTAAGCATGCAATGAAATCATTTCATTATATTTCAACTTCGCAATCTTTGACTTTCCAAAACAGTCTGTAGTATTAATAAATATCAAATATTCCATTCTAACTTCCATCTCTCCACCGTCCATTTTTTCGCAAATGGAATTCATATTTTTAAAACTCACAAGTACTTCTTTCCAAGTTAAGAAACTTCAACTGGTTACTCCAAAAAAAAGTAAAGAAATTTCAACTCATTACTCCAAAAATTTTTTGAAAATTCCAGCTCATCTGATTCCAAAACTTCTAAAAGAAACCTACATCTATGCCAATGACTTATCAGTATAGTTTGTCGTTTTGTTTTGATTGGATGATCTTTCACTTAATAATTTAAATGAGTCCTTCAGGGTAAACATTTTTGGAAAATTTCTAAAATTTTAACAAGCATGATCCTTTTAAGCACTCAAAATTTGTTTCTTCCAAAAAACAAATAATGAAACGTACGGCTTCAGTACATTTATGATGTTCCTTATCAAGTCGTGTTCTTATAACATGCCCACCACCGATCAATCGTCTAGTTGCTTGCACTCTAAATTAAACAGGCTTATCATCAAAATTATAATTTATCATCAGTAGAAGAATGGCAAGTGAAAAGATTTGAAGCGTTGACATTTTCATTTTTTCGTTTAATTTAAATTAAAAAGTTTTAAAAAGTGTCATTGTCATTATCTGCTTACTAATACTGTTTTATTTGATCATTACTTGGCATTCTAGATGCTATTAGAATGTGTGATGCCACATTTGCTAGCTTTTTCACGATTTAACTATGGCAATATTCATGAATATATACTAATTGCTTACCTATAAAAAGCTCTCGACTTCGGACCGCGAGTGATCATTTCGTATTCAGCCTGTTTTTGTAGCTCAGTTGGATCAATTTGCGGATTCTTTTTTCTGATTTCGCGCATAATTTCGATAAACACTTTTCGGTTATCTTCGAATGCTTTTACAGCAGGATCAATTATATTATCCTCAAAATTTCTAGAAAATCGTAAGAAATCTTAGAAAGTTCAGAACTTTTTTTCAAATTTCCAATCAAGACAAAATCACAAGCAAAATAAAGCAATATAAAAAATGAGACGAAATTTGAACAAAAATCTTTACTAGTGATAAAATTAGATTCCATGAAATTAATGAGAGAGCAAAAAATTATTGATTAATTGTAATAAAATTTGTCATTCAAAAACTGGAAACTGGGAATAAGTTTGGAATTTTTTGAAAACTACGAAAGGGATTCCTTAAGCACTACTAACTTTAAGATGACCATTTTTTCCCAGAATTTCCATTTCTTCTCCTTTTGTTGCAATGATTCCATGTGACGTCTTGCGATAACGATGTGGTATGAAACGCTTCTGCATTTGAAAATATAAAATAAAATTTCAAGTCCGCTTAATTTTATCCAACATGAAATTACCATAGTTATCGAAATTTAAACAACATATTTTCATTAATTACTCCACAGAAACATTACACAAAAGACCAACCTGTATGATTTTGATATCAGCTATATAAGCAGTTAATACTGTAATTGGAAAGAAGAAAAACGTTAAAAAACCTTCCCATATTTCGATAATACCTGGTGAAAATACCGATAAAATCAAATACATCCAAATATATGCAAACAAAGACCTGAATAAATTATCGTCAAAATTTTCGAAACTATCAAACTGAATGCAACTAGAAATCCTTTTAAAGAAGATCGTAGTTTAACATATCGCAAAAAGCAGATTGAAAATATCGATTTTTCAAATGTGAGTGAAATAAATTATTCGCAAAAATTAACTTCAAAACTCTTAATCTAACGAAATCGAATCTTTGTTATATCAAGATTTATAGCAATTTTTTAAAAGTCTTCAAAACTATCATTTATCTTTCCACTAATTTTCAAATTGCCCAACAAAAAAATTTATGTGACTCGCTTTATTGATTACCATTCGATAATGGCATAACAACAATAAATTATAGAATTACCTTTTTAATTTATAATTAAATTTAAAATTAAATTAACCTTCTAAAACTGAACAACAATAAATTTATAAAATTAACGTTTTCCAAAGAAAAGATTTCATCAATAATTTCGACTTCGAAGAATTTTATCATTAGCTTTAGATTCATCAAAAAATCAGTAAGATTTACCAAGCTGCGGTGACGCAAAATACGTCTAAATGTTTCTGACGTCGAACTTCACCATCTGGTACAGCCATTACGCACATAGCAATGATCATAAATAAATTAAACGCCGCTGAGCCAACAATGGTATTTGGTCCCAAATCTCCCGCATTGAAACCTTTTCCTATCACCTAAAATGGTATTTTTGTAACATAAACTGAAGAAAAAATCGAGCCGAAATTTATCAGTATTGAATAGAAACAGAGGAATTTGAAAAATTCGCCTGTAACTAGCCCAACGAATTCTGAAATTTAATCATTCAATATTTTATAAAAACTATCCGATAAATTTGATTTTTAATTCTAAATTATTTATAAATTTTAAGCTTAAATATTACTGCAAGAAAATCCATTAAAAGTTTGCCACTAGCTCACTTTTCTTTGAATTATAATTTCATGAGAAAAAAAAATTTAGGGAATTTTCGTGCAGTAAAAAAAAAAAAAAAAAAAAAAATTTCGTGCAGTAAAAAAAAATTCTTCAGCGCGCATAAAATCTGATTTTTGCGAATTAATTACCTCGATGATGGACAATAGAATTTCAGGTGCAGATGAACCTGAAATAAGAAGTTTGTTGCAATTTATAATAAAAAGGAAGCGTGATTGGTTGATTTTGAACAATAAGATCAATAACTTCAGTTTTGTCTCGTTGTTCTTTTTATTATCCTCATCAGCATTCTTATATGATTAAATATTGGCAATTCTTAAAGTTTTGTTAAAATGACGAAAAGATGGATTAATTAGAAATAACTAATTGAAATTTAGAATCTTGATAATTTGACTTTTGGGAAATTGATGATAATTTGAGAATTTGGATTCGTATTAATTACTTCTCACCGATTGATATTGCTTAATTTCATATCTAATTTTAAGTTATAACCAATTTCCAATCACCTATTCACAAATTTTATTGCACATTTTTCAAAGTTCTTCATTTTTCTTGAAATTGTAATAACAAGAAAGATGAGGATTTTTTGGTGTGAACAAATGAAGTTACTTTATATTCTCAATTACTGTACAAACAAATTTCAGATATACGAAATGCACCACTTCTTTTACTTCATCAATACTCTGAGCAAACAATAATGTTATCTTATTCATCAAATTTCCAATTTTTCTTAAAAAAAATTTTTGACTTGATTTAGTTAAGCTGTTTCACGTTCATTTCTATTTCTTTCTCTCTCTTCAAGTTATTTTTGGAATTTAATCAAAAATTACAGGATAATTTCTGATACGAAGTGTAAGAACGGGATGACTTCAAAATTTAATTTAAACTGCTTTTCAACCCAAAATAAATAAACCATTAAGGGGAACGATCGAAATTCTGGAATTTGAGTTCAAAAAAATAATATTAATAATTAACAGCAAATTCAATCAAGTTGCTAACCAAGTGCCATTAATGTAAGATTGCTGACAGTATCGTTCCATATTCTTACTTTTACTTTCATCGGTTCCAGGCCTGGCCTTTTTATATGTACTGTCCTCTCCATGCTAAATAATCTTTTCTGCTGTCAATAGCTTTTGAAAAAAGTGAAATAAACTTTAATTATTATTTCAATTTCGAATTCAGAAAAATATGCATACTTCTGAAGAAGAGTTCAAAATAGAATTTTTCCCTATAATGATATGTGCGAGTAAATGATAAAAATTGAAAAGAAATGGAGAAAAAAGTGTAAATGGAAACGCAAAATAAGTAAAAGGTAAGAAAAGGTTTTTTCCTCAGTCTTTACAGACAAAACATACTCGGCTGAAAAATTTTTTTACGGTTTTCCAAGAAGGAAGTTGATTTAATTCAATCCAAAACTAAAGTTTATATTCGATAAGTTTATATTCGTTTATATTCGAGTTTATATTCGATTTCGAATTACCTAGTTATAACTTCAATAGATGACATGAAACGATCGGCAACAATTGATACACCTAGAAATAGATAGGCAATCACGAAAAAGAATGTTATACCACGAAATATACGTTCTCCAATGCTTAGATTCAGAAATGGATGCCTGCAATAATCATTCTTTCTTGCTGAAAATTCTACATAGATTGCCGATTCAAATTATGATTTGGCTATTCATTTTACTTTGACTTAAATTTAGAATTTATTATTTAAAAATTTCAAAAATTAAGGCTCAAAATTATGTTAGAATCAAAAATTTATTAAAATTCCCATCAAGTTTTGGCAGTAAAAATTGAGAATTTAAAAAAAAAATTTATTTTTAATTATATATTTGATGCTTTTTGATTCACTTTTAACTACAATTTAGAATATTATAAATTCTATTTAAAGATGCTTTTTATGACTCGCTTCGCATAAATATCACATATTTTGGCCAAAAGATAATCTAGTGACTGTCCCATACATATTGTAATTGAGAAAAAGTTTTTGTACACGAAATGGCATCCAGTATTTCTGCACGAAATTTGTACTTCACATTATCATGGCTTCCATCAAATGATAATTGAAACTGCCTCTGCATAGGTCGATATAAATGAAACTTTGTTTACATGCAAGTTCACTAATTAATTTTCTGTCATCTTGTCAAAATTAATAAATGTCACGAAACTGTAGTGAGGGAAAATGGAACTTACCAAATAGGTATGATCATACCATCAACACAATTCGTGATAGAATCTACTTCTTCTGTGTGATTATGGCTTGCTTGTACTAAATCAACCAAAGATGAAAATATGACAACAACCCATACGATTTGTAAGTGATAATTAAAATGAATAGAAATGAAATCTTTGCCCATTTCAACTATTCTCGGCACTTTAAATTAATGATTATCACTGAAAAAAAAAAAAAAAAAAAAAAAAAAAAAAAAAAAAAAAAAAAC
>KZ270002.1:33743-50530 GCA_002249935.1 Onchocerca flexuosa | reverse complement strand
TTTTTTCAATTTATTTTTCATCTATGAATGTTTATCAATTTTTTATTTTCATTCAATTTTCCAAGTTTCTGAAAAAAAAAAATCATTAATTAAAATGATGATGTATCGAAACATTTCGTTGATGAAGAGAAAATTTATAAAATCAATTCAGAAAATGTAGCGTAAAAATAAGATCAAATTAAATTAAATGACAATGAGTTGCTTCAAATGAAAATAATTTAACCAGCGAGGCAGCATCAATTGAAGATAACAATCAATAACAATTGAAATAATGAAATGAACATCAGGAACTATGGTAAGGTGAATTTAATGGTGCTTTTTAGAAGTGCGTTCTTCCAAACTAACATTTTTTGATGAAATTTTGTCAAATCAAATTTTGGTTGAAAAATCTTAAAGTGTAATAATGACAAACTATAAACATTGACATTCTAAATTATCTTTGATTGTTAAGACAAAAACTTTTTTTATCACTATTGAAATACGAAGAAAAACAAAAATGATAGCAATCGATAACTCACTGCTGTAGAAGCAGAGGTAAAAGCAACGAATGTATGATATTAATCATCAAGATAATTATTATTTCTTCCAAAAAAATCTTTCTGTGACAAAAAATAAATACATGCTTTTTTCATTACAGATTGATCGCAGAAATCCAGAGAATGGATAGCAATTAATCAAATTGAATTGTAAACCTTCATTTCTCTTGTAAAGTCAGTTTAATAAGATCAGTAGATCAATTTAAATCTGGAAAATCAAATTTCATCAATCAATATCTCAACTCATTGGCTTCTTTGAATCACCATTTCATAAAGAATAAAATAGTTTATCATATTTGAAAGGCATTCCATTTCATTTTTGAAATGTAAAAGAATAAATTTTTCTACCTATGGCGATAGGAAAGACATTTAAGCTATTGCAAAAAGTACCGAATCAATTATGTCAAAATGAAACAGCAATATATTCCCTCTTTTATGCGTAGAAATTCTTTCCGTTTCAGAGGAAAAATTCTCCTTCCGTTTCTTTACAATCCCTCTCGAATCTTTGAATTTTACATTGGCTTACTTGTCATCTATTCTAATATTTTTCGATTGCTTTATTTAGCAGTTTTCTTTTCAAACTGGAAAATTAAAAGTTCCTCGATTACAAATAAATTTTGTCAAAAGCGTTTATTTCAGAAGAGTGCAAGTGAATAAATTAAAAATTACTATTCAGTGTTTAATTTCTAAGCGTCATCTAATCGAAGTTAAATCCAATAAATCTAGAAGATAAAGATGTTGGAGCGTTGTAGCAAGTGAAAAGATCAAGATCATTTATGGTGACTTCTAGCTTCCCACCAACAATTCGTAACTATCTCGCGTCTATGAAAATCAATTATCTGATTTATCTAATATTCCATTATCTTTTCAGAAATTTTAGTGTTCTTGCAGGTGATTATTGTAGCTGATAAAAAAAAAAATCATTTTAAAGTTACAAAAGATTAATTAGTGGAAATTCAATCATATAATGAATAAAAATGAAGAATACCATTTCGACAAAAGCATCAGTAGGAAATGCTTCTTTTTGAAATTAGAAATCGCTATTTCAATTATTAATTTACAAATCAATATAAAATGATGGTTATATTTTATATGTCTATGATTAATGTAAAATCAATTGTAAAAAATGTATTTTTTTTTAATATTGTGAGAGAAATGAGTAATTAATCAGATCAGTGGAGTTTAAATTTGCATTGTGATTCTTTATCGGAAGGTTAATGATATGACATCCGATTAACAATATTTCGTACATCAAACCGGGAATGCCAAAATTTTAGTAAAATTTTTAGCAATAGACACAGCCATTATTTCAAGTTGATCTAGTAAATAATAAAAGAAAATAATTACATTATTTTTCAATTACTTAAATTAGTACGATCACTAACTGAGCATTCTAATTAAGTGATGTGATTTCGTGTATCATTTCTTGTGAGTATGAACAAGCATTAGTTCACTTTACATTTCTTTTTTTTGAATTTAACGTAGAACAAAAATTTCAACTATGCAGAATTTAGATATATAGCTTTGTTAACAAATAAATGGTAAGGACATCACCGCAATTAAAACACTTAAAAAAGTATTGACAAATAGTGCTATCGACCAATAACTGTTAACTTTATTTTATTGCTCCAACTTTCTCACTGAATTTTCCAACATTGTTCTGAAAAAGATATTTAACACTACGATGTGAACAGTGTGCCATTTCAGTATGATTAAACAGCGTCAAGTTGAAATTTCGGTGCCAACATAGATTGCAAATATGCGTAATTTATTATTTGAAATAGTATTCTTGATTAAAATAGTTAAAATTTGTTACCCATATTGTTGCTTTATACACTGTTATAATATTCGTGAAATAACGTGGCTCTAGACTTTAACTTTCATGACTTTGAATTTCGATATGAGAGGCATATTTCATTCTAACATTTTTTATTATTATAATTAAAAGACCATTATTTAAAAAATGGGAAACGTGTAAGTGAAGTAAATTAGTAATCAGAATCTACTTGACAGAGAATTCACGGATAATGTTAAGTGATGCGTGAAATCGCTGCCATATTATATACCTAAATGTTTTATTTGTAAATATTAAGGTACATAAAGATTACTTATATTTAAAAAAAAAAAAAAAAAATAGTCGAAGTTTTTCAAACGATTTAGTTGGCGTCTTGTTTTACAACGTTTTTTGGAAAATCAAAAAAATCGCTTTTTGGAAATTTTTCGTTGGATAAATCAAGATTTCTTTTTTTTGAATTTAAATAGAAAAATATTGCAGTATACACCAATATTTTATTTATTGGGCATTTATCATGAAACTGTTATCAAATTAGAATTAATATCAAAAGAATGATAGTAACGTATAAAGATAATCGTAATATCTACATCTATATTCCATTCAACACTCGTAATGTATGTTTAATAAGATCATATTAGACTTCATATGTTTCAAACTAATAGAAAGCTTTCTATTACTGACCAAAGGGCTTCAAAATTTCCTTTTGGCACTTGCTGGAACATTTTCTTCGCAGTTTTATTTCGATAACCGATGAATGATTTCATGAATTCAACAAATAATAAATAAATCTAATCTTTATCGAAAAAAAAAAAAAAAAAAACAAAAAATCTTATCGTTCGCTTAATGATATCCGAATTTTATTTTAAAAAATATTTCCCGAGAACTATTTATATATGCTAAATTTAATGGATGAAATAAATGTAGCAGTTCCATTCGATATGACCTGCAAACAAATCTAATATTCATAATTTTTTTGTTTTAGTTAAAATATTTACTTGGGAACTATAAGTAGTATATAATGTTTTAAAAAGAGCAAAATGTTCATATCATTCTCTAAACTAGAAAAATCATGTCGTAAGTTTGCAGTCGCTGAATGTTAGAAATAGCTTTGCAAATTAAATAACTCTTAAGTATGCTCGACCGCGCATAACTTAATTTAACTTCCTCACTATGCATATGACGAAGATAAATGACAACTATTGTTCAATTCACTTCACTTGAAGGAAACACATTAAATAATTTCTATTTATGCAAAGGACTTCTCTGCTTTTTTAAAAAAACAAATTTACAAACTTTTCAATAGATTTTTGAAACGCAAATACACTTACAGCATGCGCATGACTACAAAGATTATGGTCAAATTTTTATGGCTATAAAAGCGAATTAGATGTAAAAGATATGAAAGAATTATTTGAAATATTTAATATTTAAGAATTGTTCAAGTTGTTTTTAACATTGGTTCCAAAATCATGGATGAATATGGCTTTGTTTGAATTGCGTTTCTGAATTATTTCAAAAAAAAAAAATATATATATATATATATATATAAATGAATAAAAGTGTAAAGAAAAAATAAATAAGTGATTTTTTGATACAAATAAATAGATGTTGCTATACTGTTTAATTGCTTTTTCGAAACGGAACTGCTTGAAGTGAAACTTTGATATTTTCGAAAATTTCGTAAAGCTTCGTTTGTGATGTGAAGAAATCTACTGATAGTATAAATGAGTTAAAAAAGCATTTTTATGGGCAAAAGAAAGAGTTAAATGCGTTTGTATGAATAAATATCGTAGCTATATGGTATTAAATAAGATAATTCCAAAAATCTGAAGAAAATGCCTGATTTCAACAAAAAAATAGATTTTATTTAGAATATTATCTGCATTTGCATTGAGAAAACGGTGTACAGTGATTTAGAAAATAAATAATGAATAGAGGAAAAAAAGTATCAATAGGCTTCACTGAACTTTGAGACAATTTCCGTCACATTAAAATGGTCATTTTGCCATAAGCAAATCTTTTTAATTCAATCTTTCCATGTTGCAGTATTGTATTTAAAGAAAAAATTACGATTAAGAGCTGTCTACGAGAAGTAAGGATTGTCACGAACAAGAAGGATAATATGTAACTTAGGTATCTGAAATTTTAAATGAATGTATGAAGAATAAGATTGAAGAAAATGGAAATACTAAGTGATGACTTCATCGACCACACGAAATAAATCCTGATGATTTCAAGATAAAATAAATGTAACATTTATGTATTCGTTTCATTTTTAATAAATTCTTTATAGTCCCTCAAAAAATAAGCATTTACATAAAATGTTACTGCAGCACAAGGTGAAAACATGAAATAAAAATAATATGTTACCATTCTTTTGTAACTTCAAATCTGAAGTCACAACTGAGCATTCTAAATAAGATGAATAGAGAAACATGCTCAATTTACCTGATTATCCTAGCTCGACAATTAATACTAAACTTTATTCCATCTTCAGCTCAGTAAGGTAACACATATCTTAATCGAATAAACAAAAAGCTCTGCATGACATTATGCGAGTGAGGATGACTAAATAGTATTCGGGCATGCAAAAATATTTCGAAAAAAAAATTTCCAAGCAGTACTAACTAAATAAACATTTTAGAATACTGACTGGATCGAATAGGGAGATTCAGATTCAATGTATTAGAATCACAACCATAGTTACAGCTAGAAAGTACTGCATACGGGATGCTTGAAAATGATGGTGGTAGGCAAAGAGAAAGTTTCATTTATTCAATATAACGAATGCGTCTATTATTCAAATAACGCAAATGTAAACTTAGAAAACATGGAATACACATCCCAAACAGTTCAACTGTTTCTTTCAACTCATTTTTTGACTATTTACAATCTTCTGAAATACATTTGGTTGGGAATGACCGAAACAATTTTAGAATAAATATGTTCAAATAATCGCAATATTGTATTGTTCAAATGTCTCTCAAGTGATTCACCCCTCCAGATGCATATAAATGAGTGTTAACATATCTAAAGTTATTCTCATCTTTGTTTGCTGCTGCGAAGCTTTATCTTCAATAAGAAATACCGGGAACTAATTCAAATGCAAGTGCTTCCAGTCTTATAACCTAGCCTACATACAATGTTGGGAACATGGCAAAGAAACGTCCACTGCAAAGAATTATTATCGGTCGAACGAAAGGAATTTTGACTCAGAACTGATTTGGGTAACGTGGCGAACTGTCCTTCATTTATCATCTACATATATTCGTTATCAATTATTATCTCGAAAAATACCCTGCTATTCTCCAATAAATGTCCCGACTATCAACATTCAAGAAGAAAACTGTATGTTCCAACTGTCAAGCGGTATTCTTATCAATCATTTTTAACCAATTTGACATCGATAAATTCTTCATCAAAGGTATTAATGGATTCTCCATTATCCGTTTTTTGGTCATCTGGGTTGTAGTTTTGGGTTGATCTTTGAATAATTATTGTCTATAACAATTAACCAAGAAAAATAATTTTTTACTACACATTTTTACATTTTGTAAACTTTGTGAAATCAACCGTTAACGTTCGCTGAGATATTCATATTTTGATTAAAAAAATCACAAGAAGAACTGGAATAATAAATAGATGGGTTGATATTCAAACAATAAGAATCCGGGAATTTCCTGGAATTTTTTTTTCGAATTTATGAAAAATTTCCTTATACTAAATTAGGTGACGAGCAAGAGTTGTATGAGAAAGAACAATAGATCATTTTTTTTTCTAGGCTTGATTTGAGTTGTTTTTTCAAAGTGAACTTTATAACAGCAACCTTGAATATTTTATAAGCAAATGAAAAATACGAGCGATAAGCTTCTTAATAATGTTGCATTTTTAAGAATAATTTGAAAAAATGCTTGACAATAACATCAAATAAATTTGCAAATGCTATACATTATTTTTCATAATACGGTAGTATCATTTTCTTCCATTTTATCAATGGAGCACCAAATGATTGGACAATTGCGGGATTTTTTCCGGACAATATAGTAAGAAATCTTTGATGCTGTCGCTGAAATCTTGTGGATAAAAGAAGAAAATCAGTGATTCCTTTGCTTTAAATTTGAAATTGCATATTTGATATAGTTGATTGTTAAATCGTTTTTTGTCTATCAAGTCAATGAGCTTTAAAAAAGCTCTCTATCATTATGCTAACCACAAGCACAATCTCATGCGCTAACAAAGGCGCACGTTTCTGAGACAACAACAATCTTTCTTGTAGCCCGAAAACGATACCAGGATCCTCCGTCCACGAAGAAGATGAGGTCCCTGAGTACAAAAATCATTTCAAATAATGGGCAGCCATGAGCTCGGTCGGATGATTCAGCTCGTGGTATAACAGTTTTCTTTACTGCGTAACTCTCTTTCCCCTTTTTATCTTTTTATCGTACTCTCTTCCCCCTTTTTATCGTAGAAAAGAAGAATAATTTCTTTATAAAAGTTGTCCTTTTGATATTATTGGAATTGTACTGTTGATGTGATTGTTGTTGATATAGTTGCTGCTTCCGTTGATTAACAAATTATGCATAATAAAGGTTCAATTACTAAGTTTGAGATTCGTTTCCAAGTGAATGAAACAATAAAATTGAAGAAACCGTGAGAATTGGAGAACAGGATTCAATTTACAATTTTGTCGCTATCAGAAAGAAACAACGTGCGAGAAAAAATTAGATTTCACACCAGCGAAGATCAATTATTTTTAATGGCTTGGAATACAAATTAATGGAATTGAATAGATTATTTGTGATGAGCTTATGTTGCACAAAAATCTTGTGCTGTGCAAAAATCATAGCAATTTTTCTTAACCATTAAATTTCATCTTTAAAGTTTAAAATTAGTTAACAGAAATTCCAAAATGAAATGTCATTGAATTAAATAAAAAAACCTTCGAAGGACTGAAATTAGATTTCAGAAACAAATGGAATTAATTAAAAATTTCGATAATACTTAAAATACATTAAACAAGCGATGAATTATCATCCAAAATAAGTTTGAAAATAAAGAGATGAAATGCTGGTGCAAAAAAGAGATTGAAAAGGTCAAATTTTGAAAAATTATCAAGTATTCAAATGAAAATTGAAAGATGAAAAGATTATTTCGGTTGCTTGGCCAGTTGCAAGGAGATAAGCGATGTGACAATGGCGTGAAAAATTTGGTTTGCGAAATAGCTTTGAGAATCATTTATAATTAAAACACAAATCCATCATCATTCATTACTTTAAAAAATGTCTTAATATAGCACATAGCAACATTACTTACTTAATCGTCAACGCTGTTACCAAATTCAAAAAATTTGCCATCATATGATGAGTAAGAAAGACGATATCCTAATATATAAAGATCGAGCTGTTATTCTATCTGTTGACACAGCTCAGATTTCTTCCTCATCTCCACTATTTCCAATTTTTATTCCGATCAGTCAACAAGCTATCCACCTTAGCAGCACATGATAGTTTTGTCGCCGATCTTCTTAACGTAACAATGATTGAGATTTCCAGAACTCTCACCGATTTTCTTGGCTGTGACAATATTGAGTGTTCTTGAATTCTGTTGTATTGTTCTCGATGCCTCAAACTTGGGTAATTAAACCTTTATTATAAAATCTGATAACGCGACAAGACACGTGTTAATTACAATTCAACATATCAACAACAATTCTAATTACAAAGCAATTCTCATAGTAACATCTTAATCCAAAAAAAGATATAGGCTAATATATCCCACCTCGTAGTAGCAAATTCTTCAAAATGATCCTATGCTCAGGACCCTCTTCTTATTTATAGAGGAAGGATCCCGATAGAGTTTGGTCTACAATAAGGCGCCATTTTTAGCGCATGAGAATGCTCTTTTTTGGCGCATGACTTTGATTACAACAAAGAATAAAGGTTGTAAAGTCATTTGACACAAATCATTTGAAGAACAAAGGAATCACTTATTTTCTTGCACTCCTCGCGATTTCAGCGACAGGCTCATTTTTCTGTTAGTTGTATGAATGCGCTTAATATGTTATGAAGAAATTACCAGAAAGGTCAACTAAAGCTGTATCCCACTTAAAATCCTGTAAAGCTTACAGAATAGCCACGTTTGAAGTAGTGAACAAAGATTACTCCGCATATCAAGCAAAAATTAATTATCAGACAAATGCGAATAATATGCGCTTTATCATGCCTAAGTTATTCATTTATTCCGGTCAAAGTATTTCGTGCAACTATCAATTCCTCAAGCTTAAATATCGACACATTTCATCATCCTTCTTATCAACCTAATTAACTGAGGGAATGATATAACAGTTTAAATCAGTTTAAATGTTATTTCCAGGCAACCTAAGGGTATTTTATAAAATTTCTAAAATCATTAGCTGTCATGCTTGAGTGAAAAAAATTAAAACATAGCAAAATGAATTTTTAACATCTGCAACCGATCGAATTGTCTTCTCAGGTCAAATATCTTACAAATGAAAGTCTAATTAACGAAATGGTTTTATAATTAGCATTACAAACATCAGCAAACGAACATATTGCCATATCCATTATACATAGGACTAAATTAGTAGTAGCAACTGTTTTCTGCTAGAGTAATATTGTATGGGCTCAAAATAAGTGGAATAACAAGAAGGTAGAATGGACTATGAAAGCAGATGAGTTATAAGAAGTTTGATGATAGAAAAATAATGCTGCTTGACAAGTAAATGAGGAATCTGCTAAGTGTGATAATGTAGAGAGGTAGTATTAATGGGAATATAAGACTGTAGAGAACGGAAATGTTTAACCGAAGAAACAAAATGATGTAATCGATTTCATAATTCTTGAATAGACGTTGAGGATATTATCAGATAAATGTTGTAAGATAGAATATTTTAATGAAAGTCATAAGATTCAAAATAAAGGAACGATCAGGTTTTGGGCTAGTGTTTTTTTTTTGCGCGAACTTGTGCTAGATAAATTATTGACTTATGATTCGACTATTCAATTTCTCAAAAGAACATCTAGCAGCACAAGTTTGGATCACTGGTAATTTACTTGGTACTAAGTAGCCAGTATTACAGATATTCATCAGACAAATAATATTATATCTAACTACTCGGAAAAATTATAAAATTTACCAGGTATTTCATAACTTCTTATAAACCTGAGAAATAAGATTTAAAGTGAAATAAAAATTATCGAAAAACAAAATTAATCAATACTAGCTGGACCAGGCCACGTTTCACGTGCCAGACTCCAGCTAATCTATATAAATCAAAATGTCAGTACTCATTTGTTCAAAATCTACCTCCGAAAGTTCTTAAACATGTGTCTTATCTATATTAATTCAAAATCCCAGACATCGGAAAGTCTATACCTACTGCTTTGAAATTTTGATATAACGTTGCATTTGAATGCGCACATGTTTTATATATCCGTGTTGTTGTCGCTCGGTCTGATTAGTGTTCAGGAAAAAAACTGATATTTAGTAATTTGATTTTTAATTTGGTTGGATTGGAGATTGATTCTTGCTATCGATTCTTGCTATGTGATTCGGCTAAGTTGGCAATATGTATGACAAGGTTTTTGTATTTTGTGTGACAGAGATGAATGCTGTTGGGAAAGATTTTATTGAATGATGAAGAGTGATTTTTATAACAAACAGTAACAAATTATGAGATAATATCCAGGCAAACTGATCACTGGTTATTCTTTCCTTTTTGGCTGAAAGAAAAAATATCATTCAAATGAATTGTGGGATTGTTGCTATTGTTGCGTCGTTTTGAACTGTCGAACTGGAATTCCTGGAGCTCCACACTGCTGCAGTTGTCGCGTCAAGCTTTGTCGTTTATCTGTGAATTGGAGTTTTTGATGGTAAACATGCTTGTCGTCCCTTTGAAACTATATCACGCTACTTGACCTTAAGTATTCCTTGTTTACAATAATTGTCGTGGCGTATTTGACATCTCTCAGCTTTTGCCCACATCTAATATTTTAATTTCAGAATACTTGTGTGTATACAATATTTTTTATTGTTCCTTTGTCTGTGTAGATATAAAGATTGTCTAGTTTGCCTGCTCTAGTACACGTAAAATATAATTGTCCATGTGAAAAACAATCCATTACTAGATCTAAACAGCAGAATTCTGAAGATTGACCCTGAACTTTGTCGATGGTAAATAAAAACGCCAGTCGAATTGGGAATTGCAATCTTTTAAACTAAAATGGCATATCCGTTGAAATCGTAGGAACGAGCACATCTTCACCTTTGTAAAGTCCTGTCAAGATTGTTGTTTCTACGACGTTGCTCATTAATTTTTTACTGCAAGTTGCGGGCCGTTGCAAAGTTTTGGCTGGTTGATATTCTGCAACATGATAATTGGTACGCCAATTGCAGTACGTGCGGTGACATCCCCGGCAGATCGAGTGAATTCGAAAATTCTGTTGGATAATTAACCGCTTCATCTGCTTTTACAACAGTATTGAAGGACTTATATGTGACTTCCTCGCTTTGAATGTTAGACTGTATAATACCATTAAATTCGTCGACGTCTTTGTTCTTGGCCGCAAGAACAGTTCGTTCATTAGTTAATCATGATTCTTATAATTTTTTGAATATTGGGAAATATTTTTTCAACTTACTCTTCTTTTGACGTTACTAAATTGCAGAAGTTATGAGGCAATAAAATTCGTCCTTTAATCAGATCAACCGGCACCTTTCCGTTCCCAATTTCCAATGATTGATGTGAGAATATCCCAGTTGATCGATCGTTTTGCAGCTGGACGCATATTTGTAATTAATTCTAATGTCTTTATGTATCACCACAAAGGAGAGTATTTCAGGCAAGCATTTATTTCGTCTGCTGTTGTCGATCGAGGAATTAGATGTAATATTTGCTTGAAATCTCTTGAAAATAATATTAATGCGTTCCTAAATGGTCGGATATTTCAACACAAATCTTGCAATGAACGATCAAGAGCATTGACCGATTTTTTGTGCGCCATTGTACATTCATCCCAAACAATAAGTTTGCATTTTTGCAATACTCTTCCCACACTGGATGCTTTGAAAATATTGCATGTCGGAATTTCAATATATTGCATGCTCAGTTTCAAAACGGAATGAGCTGTTCTTCCACCTGATAGCAATGTTGCACCTATTCCGGATGATGCAAGAGCTAAGGCTATGCCATTTTAGGACCGAATTGTTGTCAGAATCAATCTAATTAGTAACATTTTACCAGTTCCTCCTGGCACATCTAAAAAGATTTCCACAATCCTCTTGTTGACAGTTTGCATTTTTCAATCGTAAATGTCTTTTTTCTCAAATATTAGCTCAAGAATATTTGATTGCTCATGTGATAAAAGATTTGTTCATTGATAATGATATAAGATTTCTGCTTACAATTCTACATCGGACGAATCAGTAGCAGATCGATTCAGTGATGGTATTCTCAAATGATTGAGTTCCGATTTGTGAGCAGAATTATATCATTATCAACGCTTCGTTGTAGATTTCTGCTGTGAAATCCTTGTTCATATTTGAATTTTTGCTGTCTTTTCGATGGAGAATATCTTCAGCCATATGCAATTTATATTTCTCCCATAACTCTGTTGGAAATGAAAGAGTACAAACGGTCAATATGGTTGCCAACAATATAGGAATTTGATTTGAATGTGACATGTTGCATGCGTAATTAATGCATACATCCCAGTGTTGGTCGTTTTCCAATAAATTCAAAGCTAAAATGCACTACGGAAAGTAACATGTGTGATGCCGTTGACATTTTTAATTGCTGGAAGGTTGGACCGGGCAACACTTACTGACAACATACGAAGGAAGAAGCATTCATCTTGATTAGGATGCACGGTGTAGAATCTGCCTGTCATAGTTCATTCAAATGATTTTCTACTCAAATTCCATTTATAATGTATATTTTTTATTTATATAGATAGATAGATAAAAATAAAGAAGTAAAGGTATAATATGGATAAATTTGAAAAAAGAATTAGTTTCAATTACATTAAATTATGAGTCACTAATACTTCTTAGATGTTTGTGGATTTGAATATTTAATCTATGGAAAAATGAAGAAAGTTATGAGTTAATGTTTTAACATTAAACTTACATCAAATTTATTTAAATCAAAATTAAGTCGGAGAAGACTAACAGAGCAAAAAGATTGGTCCAAAGAAATATTTAGAATTAATGTAATGAAATTTCTTTAGACTAAATTAATGTCTTTTTTCAAACAAATTGAGCTAATTTTTATTAAAGAAAAAGAATTCCAATTTCAAATTTTAACAGATATTAAAATTTTTTCTTTAGGTTCGTTAGAAATGTAAATATTTTTATATTTATTTGTCATATCAGAAAGCATTTTAATTCTTTTTATCATTTTTTTCCTTCTCTCCTTGGATAAATCCACGCAATGTAATAAGCACAGCAATAGAGAGAGAGAGAGATGGGAGGTAGAATGAGAGAAAAAAAGGAAAGCGGAGTCAATAAACTCCGCTCTCTCATTTACTTTTAGTTGTAACGAATGTGAAACGTGGAAAAAGTAAGTATGTTTATATAAAATGATGGCCAACTGGTATACAAGCTTGTGTCAAAATTTGAAAAGAATTGGTGGAGAACTTCCGGAGAACCGTTTGAGGTAACAGGTAGCATTTACATTTTTATTTATATAGATTGTTATAAGAACATCTCATTGGTAGTCTCTTTCAAGGTTTAAAAGCATCATATTTAAAAATAGATAAATTTTGTTTCATAAAATGAGATGGCTATAAAAAAACAATGGATAATATTGATGATATGGTACTTGCAATTGAGATCTCGAAAATTATTTTGAAAACTAAGCTTTTTTCATTTTGAAAATGAGAAAAGTCGCATTTTTTTTTTTTTTTCAATTTTACTAATTCGATTGAATCGACGCTGGCTTATTCAAAATTAAATAGAATATTATGTGTAACCAGGAAATGTAGAGATTTGCTCCAGCGTTCAACTTCCCTTATATTGATGAAAAAGATGAAAAACTTATTTTTAATTTTGGGAATCCGTTTACATTGTCAAACGATTTATGAACCGTCGTAAATTCTACACTTACTCTGAAGAGAATTCAAAGTATTAGGCATCCTGAATTCTCTCTATTCAAGATTCACTTTCTTCTTACCTCAACGATTTTTAATGATGTCCAGCGTAGTCCAGAAACATTAAAATACTGACTTTATCAGGTTTCAGCAATTAAATCACATCGACAAGAGAAACAGATGCTGTTAATGAAGAAAACATACATTTTGAAACAAAACAATAAAAATCATGACAATTGACATTCTTTTTAGAATTAATTTTAAGAAATTGCATCGGAAAGGTGACAATATCCGAACATTCGAAGGTAATTGGAAATGTAATCAACTACCTAAACTGGGTGAAAATAGTAAAGTGATTCCTTTACCAGTTGAATTAAAAAGCGGCGAATATGCATTTGGTGAGAAGATCACTGCACCGACGTAACCTGGCGAGAAGAAAGAGGGTGACAAAGCAAATGGGCTCATAATTAAACCAGTAAGAGCGGATGGTGACAAAATGGAAGGATTTAGAGCAAATGGATTCATAATAGCGGGTGAAAGTACAGATGGGGATAAAACATTCGGTGATAACATAGAGGGCGATAATATGGCAGGTGATAAAGCACCGGGACTTAGAAATCCAGGACTGAAGGCACTTGGTGATAGGACAACGGGAGTAAATGCGGATGGTGACAAGACCGCCGGAGCCAAGAGAGATGGAGAAAATATTGTGGCCATGAAAGCACTTGGATTCAATAGCGCAGCACCGAAAACTGATGGGGAAAGAAATGACAATGAAAATGCTCCAGGTGATAAAATGGATGGTGACAATGAAAATTTTCCAGGTGATAAAATATTCGCTTTGAAACCTGAGGGCTTAAATATATTTTGCCGTTTCTGACGTATTTTCAGTGAAGAATGTTTGTTAGCCAATTTACGAATATCATCAAGGAGTAGACGCTGCATATCATCTTCACTTAATGACAAGAAAAACTCCAACGACTTGCTATCGTTTAGAGGTGACTGTGGGCCATAGAACATCATCAGCTGCTTCGGTGTCATCATCGAGAATCCAGTTGTGTTGAAGTCTGCCATCTATATCAATTCTGATTTACTGAATGGAATGGGTAAACATTTTTTTCATTATTAGCAAATTTCATTAATCTACAACTGACATCGTTTCCGACAAGGCTTCAAGATCAGAAATACTGAAATTTTCAACATGACCATTTGAAATTTCACCAGTTTTGTTTCCAGTCCTTTAATTTTGTATGTTTTTCAGATATTAAACTGAAAATTTTCGCATCAGCCTAAAGAACTGAAAAATTGTTAATCATTGCTATTATGGGGAAATCAAATCAACCTGTTTTGGCGTAAGAGAATATGTCAAATTTTCGAAAAGTTCCATCTTTCTGCCCAATTCTGGATCAATTTCTGTTACATTTTCCTTAGTAAAATACAATGGCTGACCATCAATTCCACGTGGCATTGATTTATAAGCAGGCGGTAACCAATCCAATTCTTGCTTTTCCTGAATTATTTTTCAAAAAATCGTCACGTCGAATTTGGTATTTAATTAAAGACTTCTGAGAAATACGAGAAGTCATAATCTATCTTCGAACCTTTAGTTTCTGTATTGCATCAGTTGTACCGGATGCTTCTATGATGAAATTTAGCCATTCCTCGTAATCCCTGTTATCGGCAACTTTCATCAAGTTTGAAATACTGGTTAGTGCTTCTAAACCTTCGCCTTTATCATGCATGCTGAGTAGTGAGGGTGAAAAGATATTGATCTAGAAATATTCAAATCATCCCAAATTAAACTTGAAATTTCTAAACAGCAGCATTTTACAGCAGGAGAAAGAAACGTCACTCAGAAGGATTAAATTGCAAACGGTTAGCAAAGCGGAAAATCAGAATGGCAAATTGTTGAGAATTTTCAAATAATTTAGTTTACTTATCGATATATTCTTGAAATTCATATTTATTGCACCGTATTTTAACAATCAATAAGCTTACCTGATCTTTAACATTATCAGGTATCATTGATAGCAGACGTGGTGAAGAGAATCTGAGTGTCTTATTTTCCAACTTAGTGCCATTGACACCACCGAGAACCATAGCAAGTTTAATTGTTCGTTGAAGGAGTTGAGCGATTTCCAAAGCCTTTTTTGTTTTCACATTGTTTTTATCCAGTCCTTGTTTGAAATGATCTGATATGTTCAATTCCTTCATTAAATCTTTTCCATTCTAAAAGAATAATTTATTTTTTAATAAAATTGGAAATGTCATATTTGAAATTGATCGTTGCTCATCAAGCCGTTGTGTAGAAACTCATAAACCCAATAGGAATGGGAATGAAGTGTTTGATTTTTTCATATGAAAGATAAAATCAGAAACAACTATCAGCCAGAACTATCGATAAGATCCGAGAACTTTCTCAGAAGTGCTCACCAGTGTTAGCTTTGGTTTCACATTCTCGAAATACTGGTTCAGCGGAAATCGTCTTTTCAGTTGTTCAGAGATGTCATTTTTTTCTTGTTCTCGTCGCTTTATGCTTTCGATGTCGTACATTGTTTTTTTCCATCTTAATTGATGATGCTGTTAGCTTTTTTTCTTGTTTTGCTCTTTTTTGAAATGATGCGGAAATTTGATTCGTGAAATGAATTTACATCGGTCATGCCGCAGCTTTACCCCATTTTATATATTCGCTGATATCTTTAATAGGCTTTTATTCTTCGCGATGAAAAGTTACGATATAATTATTGTAAACATAGAAACTAACGATGAATTCGGATTCTTATTTTTGATAACTTTTGTCATCTTCGATAAGTATTTGCCAAGAATGCCGAAAGGTGTCAAATTTTCAAATTCGGTGTGCAACTTATAATTGTGTCGATTGATTACACTTCGTCGTGTACGAAATTCCACTTTTTTTGCTTCTTTGCTTGGCTTCACATCAATATGATGTGATTCAGATTGGATTAAAGCACTCATTGTTTTCTTCTGCTTTCCATCCAATAATTTTTGCAGTTTTTGTATACGGGAAACTATACGTAGAAATAATGTAAATATCAATTAAAATGACTCCAAGTATTAAATTAAGTAATTAATTAACATGCTAACACTCCGAATGTCGATTTATTCAAGAATGGAATATATCAGAGTTATGTATACTGATAAAAATGCATAATTTGTTAGATAACTTAGTCGTCTTTGCAGATAACTAAAGGGGGAAGAACGGATGAGAAAGCGAAACTAACGTAAGTGTATCTTCAGACGTAGAAACTTCACCTACTTCTTGTAGGATCTATCTGCTTCGGCTTTGCATCAATGGCTCGAACCAGGCATCGCGCCTGTTGATGAATA
>KZ270002.1:22320-33444 GCA_002249935.1 Onchocerca flexuosa | reverse complement strand
AACTTTGAAGGAATTGAAAATGCTAAATTTGAATTCTTTTACTGTCTCCTTTTCCCAGAAAAGCTTTACTTTATATATTTACATTTCATTGTTGCTTTTTCTATTTTAGATTTCGTATTTTTCAATGTTTTTTTTGCCGAAGTTTCTCATCCGTTTTAAAAAGGTTTTTCGAACGAGCACGTTTGTGACTTTAATTTTTTCAACTTTTTATAACTTTTTCCAAAAACATGGGCGATGTATTGATTCAGTTATGGCACAAATTGCTGGATTTCCTATCACACTTGAATTTATTGGATCTATTTCTTGGCTTATTTTTGTCACAACATCATATGAATAGTCAATTAAATACTGACTATTGAGTGGCAATAGAAGCCATGATGCTGCTGATTGCCTGATGAGTCCATCGTTCAATCAGTTTAATTCCAGCCTCCTTTGATATTGGTATATTTAACTTTTTACCGTCATAGTATTGTGCACCAGGCATTGTTTCTCGGGTATATTGGATAGAACTTGAAACCGGTCCAATAGTAATGCCTGAATAGGTAAATGATAAAGTAGATATGGAACTGTCAAAGCAACAACGTGAGGTCATGTGTCAATGAAAACACATTTCTCAAGTTTTAAGTTTATATGAAGCGTTAAAGCGAACTTCAACTTACAAACAATCCATACCGCAACCAATATCGCTATATGTTGCTCGTGATTTCTTATTAGGCAATACATGAATAACTATGTTAAGACCAGAAAATGCCCTGCAATATTAAATAGATTCAATCATTTGATTTGCAATATTAAAACTGAAATTCGCAAGTATTGGCTTCAGGAATACTTGAACGGAAGCTTTGGGATAAGAATTTAATCGCTCGTTGATGAATCGATGGATGAGTATTTGAAAAAGATTAAAAATAAAGGAGAAAACGATTGATGGAAAAAGTTGCGATAAAGATACAGGTAAATAACTTTATATATAAATTACAAGCAAATTTGCAAAGCAACAAACAAATGTACATTCGACGCTTTAAAGCGACCAAAGTATTTCATCCCACATGCCATGAAGAGTAGAATATGATCCTCTTGAAGCTGTTTTATCCTCTTTGATTATTTTATTGGATATCAAAGTGTGTCGCGTGCTGATTAAAAGATACTTCAAGTAAGGTTTCAGTTATGTTTTCAGACGAGACTATTTTAAGTTACTGATAACGCGGTGACACTTAATACAGACAGCATTTCTATTCTATCAGGTTGATAACTACTTTTTTTAATATTTCTAAAATTTCTTATTTGTTGAAATATTCATTAGTATAAATGGATTATCAAATCGGTGAAGTGAGTAGAAGAGAAAGGAGGAAAATGATATAAACATTTTGAACAATGCTTCAATTCTTGAATAATAACTTGTTAAGTTTTTCATGTTCAGTTTTGTTTTGAAAAAATGTTGAATTTTATACAGCCGAAAATCTGTATAAAATTTTAGAAAGAACTGCATTAGGAGATATCAAAAAATTACCATAAAAATCTTGACACTATGACAATTTGATTGATGGCTGAAATTTTAAATTCATTTTTGGCAGCTGATATGCATACATTTCAATCGTTGTGAGGAAAAGCTGTACTGGATAAATGACATCTTTCTCGCTCTGTAGAATTTTGTTTTATACTTCAGCAGGATTGATATGTTTGTGTTCAAGTTAATTGGAAATTTTGTTCGCAGTCACTTGAAAATTCTCTCTGTTTTCATGGCAAGTGCGGCAAGCTATTAGTGAAGAAAATCACAAAGAGAAGAACATAATAATCCATTTTCCATAAACTTATGGTACTTATGGAATTACCAAAGCTAAAACTTCTCATATTGTTACGTTATCAGCATATAAGATTAATTCAGTAAGGAGATATGAATTTCTGAAACTGAGAACGGTTTCGATGATTCTTATGTTATTCAATCGGATCATTATTTTGATAACATTTACAATATTTAGGTCAAGCTACCAGTATCTCTGACATTTCTATTAACGATTTTAATGACCAGTGCTGACAGCAGTGTATTAAGTTGATGGAGCACCATACACAACGAATGAATTTCTTTTCTTGTTCCTACTTTAAAGTTTATCGGGAAATAGCGTTTGTCATTGTCTGCTGTTTGAAATGAAGAATAGACTGTATCTTGGCATAATTTATCTGCCATAGAAAGCAAATGAAAAGGACCAGAGACTTCATGGGAGCACAGTTCAACTGGTAAGGAGGAATATCACGAATTCATATAAAAGGAGCGAACGATACAGTAGTGATAAAGCTGACTCAAATTATAAGATTTAAAAATTACAGCAGTGTTCATGCCTAACAGACCATCGATTGGACTGCTTTCAAACGACTAAGTATAAATAAATCCTGCAGATAAACTGTAAAATACGCACAATTTTCAATAGCTATGAAATTAATCAATGAAAAAATCATGAATTCTGTTTCTTCGAAAAATTCCACAATTTTTAAAATAGTCTCTGTTATCATAAGATAAATATGATGAGGTCGAAATTCAAAATTGAAATCCTTTTATGGTGCATATCTTCTCTAAAGAAGCAAATTCTTGATTTTCATGCAGTACGGCGATAGTATGTGGATGCATATGAAATTCAAAACCAATCAAATTTATGATATTTCGAATTTGTTAATAAAGTATCTCAGTTATTTGAATTCTAGATTTCTATAATTCCAGAGCTTTCGTCCGCTGTATTATTTTCAGTGATCAATCATATGGTCAATCAATGTGATAGCGATAAATCAATCGCTTTATCATTTATTTGAATGCCAAATGCATAATTATGTAAGCCTTGGATGTATCCGAACTTTGTCGGTGAAGTCGAAAGAATGAAATTAGTTGTTTATCAACGTAATTGTTGCATATAGGGATGAAACATTAATTTTTAAAGAAATCAAAGAGCCGAAAAGAGGATAGATAGTTTCAAAGGGGTCAATGAGTCTAGAAGGATTTAAAAGGAGAGAATTCGAAAGTTAAATCAATTGGAATTAAATTCCAAGAATAACTCTGGCGGAAGGAGGAACGACAATTCGACAGCTTAAAAGCAAGAGTGATAGTTCAGCAATGGATTAACAGTGGCGTAGAAGCAGGAGAAACGGCGGTAATAGAATGAAAGATGAATAGTTACACAAGTACAACAACCTAGTGAGAATTTAGAGGACTGTTGGTGTCCTTCAATTTTTACTGTGTGTTTTCATTTCGTCCCTATTATTGTCTAATTATGATACTATACAATGTCGTATAAGACAAATAAAGGCTATTATTGACGTAGTTGGAGTTGCAGCATCAAGAAAATCAAACAAAATGAACAGATCAATTTCAAAAAACCTTCCCTGCAAACTTCGTTGTAATGCCAGGCAATTATGAATGCCTTTCTTTCACTATGGAATCTTGCCAATCTTGATAACATAATATTTACTAACTGAGAATAGTACATGTATCCAGAAATATGAAAATTGACTAGTTGAAAAACTTAATGAACATTCTATAAAACAACAGAATAATTCGGAAATATATGCAATGAAGCAATAATTAAAATTTTTAACTTTGAAATATAAGCGGATACTTGATTGTCTAAAAATTTGGTAAACCATTTTTAAACTACAAGCGATAGAAGACCAGAAGGAAAAAGATGGTGCCGAATAAGTGATAAATTTCATATATTTCGAAGGCAATATTTAGAAATACAATCAACTACCATATTGTGTGATTATAGTAAAGTGACCTTTGTACTGATTAAATTAATTGAAGATGATAGGATAAGGGGAGCAATGTAATGATATAAGGAAAGAATACTGAATGCTGAAAGCAGACGGCAAATGGATTATTGGTGATGAGAGGATAGAAGGTCTCAATGTAAATGGATCATAATGCGTGGAAATATTGTTGGAGACAAATATGTATTAGGTGATAAGACAGATGATAACAACGCAGGGATATTTAAGATTCTAAAATTGGAGACAAATTTGTAAGGACAATGAGAAAAAGTTCCGACAAAGAATACATCTCGATTCAATGTCGTAGTATCAAAAAACTGATGGAGAAAAAAATCCAGCGAAAGTGCTAAAGGACAAAGAAATATGGATTATTGCACGATTAAAATTAACTTAATCTAAATATTGAAGGTGCAAGTAGGGTTTGACATTTCCGATCTATTTTCAATGAAGAATGTATTTTAGCCATGTTACGGATATCACTAATGACATGATAGTACAAATCATCTACATTTAATGATATGAAAAAGTCCAACAATCTGTTGTCGTTTAGAGATGACTGTGGGCCATAGAACATCATAGCTGAAACATCACCAGCTTCCGGTTATCATCGAGAATCCAGTTGTTTTAAATTCCGTTATGTATAGTATTTCTATATTATTGAGTGGAATGATTTAATGACCTGCTCGAACCGAAAATATTAGCAATTTTCATTAATCTGCTGTTGACTCCGTTTTCTTTACTGGCTTTTAGAATAAAAATATTCAAGTTTTCGATATGACGCATCAATTTTGATTTAAATCTTCCGTGAGGCTACTTATGCCTCGATGTGATTCTCTTCCATTTCAATTAAATTTAATTTTCCTCTAATCTAAAAAGCGCTAATTTACATTGTCTATTCAATTGTTAGATCTTGAAATAATTCATTTGTAGGAACATTCTCAGAAAGAAATGGATTATTAGACCGATGAAATAAATAGAAAAATATTCTGCAAGTTATTAGATCGATGAAATAAATAGTCGATTCTTGAATAAATCTATTGAATAAATTTTTCGAATAAATCTTCGGATAAAAAAATGTTTCGAAAAAAAAAAAATTCGAATAAATCTTCGACTCAAATAAATTTTTCAATCTAGTTTTGTTTTTCAAAATATTCGAAAATCCTCAAATTTTGACATGATGTCGGATTAGAGCAATTCCAAAGTGTTAATTTAAAAATTGTCATCAGCACCTTGTTGAAATCTTGAATTCATTCTCGCTAATGTATAGATAAATAAATGAATAAATAAATAAATAAATAAATAAATAAATAAATAAATAAATAAATAAATAAATAAATAAATAAATAAATAAATAAATATATATATATATATATAAAAATTCGAATAAATATAAAAAAAAATTCGAATAAAAAAAAAAAATTAAAAAAATTCGAATAATTACTAGTCCTAACAATTATATTAATAATAATAATAATAATAATAATAATAATAATAATAATAAACAAACAAGAAATAATTATAAATAATAATAATTCATTTATTTTTCATACAGCATTGCATTCGTGCTTTTAAATAAATACGGCGAGTAATTTAAGCTTTCCGTTTGTTTTTGTTTTATGAGGAATGTGATTCGTTTAATTTTTGATTTGTGAGGAATGCAGTTGGGTAGCACAAATGTCGAGGTCATGATAGTATATAATGAAATGTTTCATTCAAGCAATTTGTTCCACAATACTTGTGGGCATACCATATTTTTTGTTTATCTATGTAGATATAGAGATTGTCTGATTTGCCGACTCTAGAACACGCAACATACAATTGTCCATGTGAGAAGCAATCGGTCTCTAAATCTAAACCGCACAATTCCGAAAATTGACCCTGAGCTTTGTTGATGGTAAATGCAAACATCAATCGAATTGGGAATTGCAATCTCTTAAATGAAATGGCATATCCGTTGGAATTATACAAATGCGAGGAATAAGAATATCTCTACCTTTGAAAGGTCCTATCAAGATTATTGTTTCTACGACATTGCTCATTAATTTTTTACTGCGAGTTGCGGGTCGTTGCAGAGTTTTGACTGCTTGATGTTTCGCAACATGATAATTGGCATGCCGATTCTGGCAGATCGAGTAAATTCAAAAATTCTGTTGGATAATGAATCGTTTCATCTGCTTCTACAATGGTATAGACGGACCTCTGTGTTACTGCCCCGCTTTGAATATTAGATTGAATAATATTGTGAAGTTCGTCGAACGCCTTTATTCTTGGCCGCAAGAACAGTTCCTTTACTAAGTCAATCGTAATTCTTATAATTGATTTGAATATTGGGAAATTTTTTTTTCAACCAGCTCTTGTTTTGACGTTACTAAACTGTAAAAGTTGTGAGGCAATGAAATTTGTCCTTTGTTTATATCAACCGGCACCTTTCATTTCCCAATTTCCGATGATTGATGTGATAATATCCCAGTTGATCGGCTGTTTTTCAACTGAACACGCATATTGTAATTATTTTAACGTTTTCACGTGTCGCCACAAATTAAAGTATTTCAGACAAGAGTTATTTCCTTCGCTGGTGTCGATCGAGGAATTACAGCTAATATTTGCTTGAAATCTCTTGCAAGCAATATTAATGCGTTCCCAAATGATCGGATATTTCAACACAACGATCAAGAGCCTCGACCGATTTTTTGTGCGCCATTGTGGATTCTTCCCAAATAATAAGCTTCCATTTTTGCAATACTTTTCCCATGCCGGATGTTTTGGAAATGTTGCATCTGGGAGTTTCAATGAATCGCATGCTCAATGGCAATTTCAAAGCGGAATGAGCAGTTCTTCCACCTGGTGGCAATGTTTCAGCTGCTGCGAAGGATGTAAGAACTAAGGCTATGTCACTCTGGGATGAATTGCCGCAAGAATCAATCTAATTAGAAACATTTTACCAGTAATTCCTGGCACATCTAAAAAGATTTTTTCAACTACCTTACCTATAGTTTGCATTATTTGATCGTAAATGCCTTTTTGCTCAAACGTTAGCTCAGGAATATTTGATTGCACATATGACAAAAGATCAGTCGAGTTGTAATTTTGTTGCAACGCAATTTTACATCGAATGAAGCAGTAAATCGATTCGGTGATGGCATTCCTAATTGATTAAGAACCTTGTTCACGATTTATAAACACAAGTCTTCAATCATTATCAACGAATCGTTGCAGACTTCTGTAGTGAAATTCATATTCATATTTGAATTTTCGCTGCTTATTCGATGGAGGACATCTTCAGCCATATGCGATTTCTATTTCTCCCATAACTGTGTTGGAGACGAAGGAAAGTAGGCGGGTCAATATGATTGCAAACAGTCAACAAATTTGATTTGGATGTGACGTGTTGCATGCATCATTAATGCATGCATCGCAGTGTCGGTCGTTTTCCAATAAATTCAAAGCTTGAAGGAGGTTGGACCGGGCATATTTACTAACAACATGAGGAAGAAATATTCGTCTTGATTAGGATGTACGGTGTAGAATCTGCCTATCGTAGTTTGTTTGATTATGCCAGATTGTCCGTCGACTGGTTCTTCTCCTTTGCGTCGTTCAAATGATTTTCTACTTGCATTCCATGTATAATACATAGGCACTTCCGAATGTAACATTGTTTTTGCAAATGCGTCATTTTGACATAATGTGAAGAAGGTAGTTAACGTTGTAGCCGGTGAACTTAGGGCTATTGCACATTTGCAGCTGTGAAATAAATGTCGTGAATTTTTCTCAGTTTTGGAGAGTGATGTCGATCAGTAGCCAAATATCACCAGTGTGTCTAAGTGAGTTCATTGTCGGATTGGTCGATTCGCTTCCAAAGATTCGTTGAACTGAATTGGGTTGAGTTGCGTTGAATTGTATTGAGTTGCGATCGATTGTGTCGGTGAGTATTGAGTTTGCTAAGGTTTGTGTTGTGTTGAGTCGAGTTGATTTGATTTGAGTTGTCGAGAAGTTGATTGGTAGCACGAACGTGTCTCAAACTTGGGTAATTAAACCTTTATCACGAAACGTTGACGACAAATACAACGACCATTACAATGTAGTTATATCAACAATTCTAATGATGATACGATAACCTAAAAGAAAGAGTTAGACTAAACATCCTCACCTACTAAACGTCCAATCTTGAGATAACAGATCTATAAAAATGAGGCTATGCTGAGGATTATGCTTATTTATAGAGAGATGACAATGACAGAGTTTAATTTACAATGAAGCGATATTATTAGCACATGAGAGCGCGCCTTTATTGGCGCGTAGATTAGATTACAATAGTTGAATTATTCAATGCAAACTAAAACAACAAAGCAGAAAGACAAAAATGATTGAAATGATTGATAACACGAAATTTCTCGGAATTTCCGACAATAAACGCATTGTTTTTTCTCGATGTACTGTTAATTGAACAACAGCTGGACTTCGTTCATTTATGGAAAATGAAAAATTAGATGTACAGCTTCATTGCTGTTTATTTATCCTCCAGTCTGATATGTAATAACGCATTTCTATCACTTCTTTCTGGATGCACGCCAAAAACTGTCCGTCGCTGGCTTTATTCACCTATTTACAAATGTATTTGATCAATTCAACGGAGTTACAGTATTCCACATTTATGTGCCTTTTGTATGCTTTTAATAGCAAAGGCGAATTTGGAACAACCTACCGGTTATCTACTTCAATGTCACCACTCCACATTTATTTGGTTCCTAATTTACCTCCATCTTCTGTGATCTTCTGTGTCAAGGATATCCATCGTTTCCTGTAACTGTGTTGGATAATAATGCTTGAGGATACCGCTTAGAGCATATTCCATTCATCATGCATAGTGAATTTGGAATCAGTATACCGCAAGGTCCATGTATCATATTTTTCGTCACAACTTTACGATTTCTACGCCGAATGACATCACTTGGAAATACGAGATGTATTTATTGATTTTAAACAGAAAAAGCTTTCATTCGGTATATCTGACAAGCAAAGTTTTTCATGACTCTGGTGGTTCTTCAAGTTGAGGAAGTTTAATTTTTTTTTCTGACGGCGCAACACATTCCTTTCATTTCTCCCTTATATTTCAAAGCCTTGCAATAAAGACATACTTTAGTCATAGTGCCGATGAGAACATGCTGTTGTGAAAGTCTTGAAATTTGGATTGAGCTGTGAAAGGAATAGATTTATACTAATTCCTTTATTCATAGTAGTAATAGTAATCGAATAATTTATAATTGGCAGAGAAGAATATGTTGGGAGCTTGGACAGGAATAACATAGCTTAAATCGTCCAGTCAGAGCGAAACCAATTCGAAAGAATGAATAAGGGAGAAGAAAGTGCTTTTTTTTTTTTTTTTTTTTTTTAAATTTAGTAGGAGGATTTTAAACGTTAAGAACTGGACGTATTGAGATATAATACAGTTGATAATAAAATAACTGTAAGAAAATAAGTATTCACGAAGAAAAAAATGTTGTGACAGTTTAATTGAATACAAAAATGGTTACGGATATACAAGCACAAGATTAATGATTTCATAAGCTGTAAATGGAAGCATTTAGATATGGTTGTAAATTAGCACGAGAAATAGCACACAATGAGAAATAATTTTGCAGATGATGATTCATTAGAAAATTTTACAAATTTTTAACCATTTGTTTATATAATTTTCCATAATAATTAGTTTTAGTTGGGAATTCATTTCGCTTTGCCCGACACATGGGAGCTCAAACTATAATTATCAGCTGGGTTAGACCAGAATGCAAAATGATTGTAATCGCGTGACTGCTGAACATGGACTCGTGTTTGAAGCTGATCAAAAAATACTAAAGGTGAAGTGGTGCGATATAGCTTCAAAAGTGACGACAAACATGTTTACCACCAAAACGTTCAAATTAACAGATAAACGACAAAGATCGACGCAGTAACAGCAACAGTTCGGAGTTCCAAAGGTTCCAATTCGACAGTTCAGAGCGACGCAACAGTAGCAACAATCCAACATTTCACTTGAATAGTATTCTTCTCTATCAGATACAAAAGAAAAAATAATCCAATGATCAATTTGCATGGCTGTTCTCTGATAATTGTTTGTCGCGAAGAATTACTCTTCATCAATCAATAAAACTTTTCTTAACAGCATTCATCTCTGTCACTAAGACACAAAATACCTCCTCATTCCTGTTGCTAACCTAGCCGAATCATAACAACAAGAATCAATCGCCAGTCCAACTAAACTACAAATCAAATTACAAAGTATCAGTTTTTTTTTCTTCAACATTAGTTACATGCTCTTTCTCTTCTCCTCTTTTCCACTTAACTCGACTGAGTTACAGCAATGTCGGGAAAGCTTTTTCTTATTGCACGAACAATCTCAAACTTGGGTAATTAAACCTTTATCATAAAGCAAACTTGATAACGCAAAAAACGTTAATTACAAACGTTGCAATATTATAGCTTGAATATTAGAAAGAGTAAAAAGAAATAGGAGCTTGACGTTAAAGTAATAAGAAATTATAAGTTGAGAGTTTTGTCGAGAAGATGTGTTAAGAAGATCGAGGAGAAGTTGACACTACCGATGTTGTAGACTGCTCGTTCTGTTAGAAATAGACTATTTTATACAAAAACATTATAATTACAAAAGTGTTATTAGCCCAAGAAAATGTAAACAAGAAGCACAAATTACCAATATTTGAATTTCTTTAACAATATAAACTAATATAATCTCCTTGAATGCATAAACTAATATAACTAATTTTAATTTTCAACATTTTGATAATATTCTAATATAACCAATTTCGGATACGGTAACAGCATATTCTGATATAACTAATTTCAGACATTTTCATCAACAGATTCTATTGTAGCTAATTTCCATTTTCTAACTGCATATTCTATTGTAGCTAATTTCGATTTTTCGCCAAGCAATGCGTATATAAAAATATGCGCATATTCGAATGCAACTTTGCGTCAAAATTTCAAAGCAATAAGTAAGGACTTTGCGATACCTAAGATTTTCAATTAATGTGTAAGACACGTATTTAAGAACTTTCGAAGATAAGATTTTGAACAAACGAACATTGACATTTTTATTTATGTAGACTAACTGGAATCGGATACGTGAAGCATGGCCGGCCCCCATAGACTGGCTGGACCGGCGACACAGAGCTGGCCGGGTCCAGGTAGTATATATAAATATACATATAATTACGCATTTTATTAAAGGTTCTGTAAAAATGTATGTATATATATATATATATATACAAACATTTTTAAAAAAATATCATGGCAGTATAATTCAGCATATATATATATATATATATATATATATATATATATATATGCTGAATTATA
>KZ270001.1:383832-459217 GCA_002249935.1 Onchocerca flexuosa | reverse complement strand
TAATAATAATAATAATAATAATAATAATAATAATAATAATAATAATAATAATAATAAATAGCCCATTATTTTCTAGAATTTATTTTCGAAATTTGAAAATCGATGAATCTCAAGAGAATTAAAAAGCATAAAAATTCAGTGACAAAACTCAAGATTAACGCACATTCTAATGTCTTTTCCAGAACACAGGACATAGTATGATGGGCATAATGCATCATTATCTCTTTACATTTTCCTTTATAAATAAAAAAAAGGAAATAAAAAAAAAAAAAGATCATTTCTGCCATTTGATAGTTATCTTGTGAAAATTGAGACCTTATCATTTGCTTATTATTGATTTTCTTATTCTTGATTCGAAATATCTGTCGCATATCCGTGGTTAGCATTCATTCTTAATAAAAAGAAATACTCGTCGCAATTGAAAAGGATAATAAAATTCTTATGGCGATACTTTTTCCTGTTCGCCGCTAACAGATTGTGTTATGATATCCACGATAAAATATTTTATTAGCTACTTCAGGGAATATAAAGATGGTCCCACAGGAAGTATCTAAACTATTACGGAAGCTTAATTTTGTCAATATAATAGAAAAAAATGTAGAGCTACAGTTACCTCCTAATTCCACATCGATGACATGATATGAGGGAAAACACCGCTGAAGTTCGGTCGATCTTCGTGCTATTGATGATGACAAAAAGAGAGTAGTGATAAAATAAAATCTTCATTTTTCAAAAAAATCGATGTCGTTGTAGGATCAGGTTTTTTTTTATCCTTCTGTCTTTAACAACCTATTTAGCAGCGTTTATTCTGAAAAGATCTGTTGGAGATTTATAAGAACAACTGCTATCTCAGTTTCGACTTATGAGTTTGAAATTAGTTGATTTCAAGATATGAAACGATATATGAGAATTGAATGATAAAAACTATAAAGTAAACGATGATAGAATATGAATTGAATAAGACTGAGTTTCGGAAATATTATCAAAAGAGAACAATAGAAAAATTCTTTTTTATCATTTACTTGAAAGCGAATAATACGTCTTATCAGAAAGATTTTTTTGCATCGAATTATTAATGAGCAAATGCAATTGTTTGTAGTTTTGAACAGAAGATAGAAGCTTATGTAAATCCTTTAATATAGTCTTTTACTATTTCTATTTAATCGATATTAAATTAGGCAATCAGTTTAATATCCTCTAAATATGTGCGAATGAGAGTAAAAAGTGTCCTTGTTCCAACTTTTTTTATGCATTCATTCTATCATTAAATGCTTTATTATCAAGAAATACTTAACTGGGTAGAAACTTCAAAATTCAATAGTACAACTTATGGTTTACTCCTTATTTACTTTTCATTAATTTCAACAAAGTTTAGAACATGGATCTTTTGGTAATTTTTGAAGTTTGAATTTTTATAATTGTGAAAAGCTAAAAATTTTTTTATGTATCTCATTATTTGCTACGCGAAAATTGCTCTAAGAATTTCTTGAAAAAAGAAATGAATAACTTGATATTCAGAAGCTTAATTTTTTCTCTTTTAAAATTAGTAAGGCTAAAAAACATAATGCTAAAAAAAGTAATGCCGTGGTGGGTTGTAAAAAATTCGTACCGCTTCATATTCTTAAATAAGAGTTTCAACATGCAAAGTTAGCTTTTGATTTTAAAAGCAATCGTGCCATGCGTATCTTAAGAGTGTTGTTCATTTTTCTTTTTCCATCTTTCAGAATTTTTATATTCGTTTTTCTACATTACATGTAGTAGTATGCAATTGTATCGCTATATAAACTGCAAAGCTTTCTCTATACAAGCTGTAGAAATGCTTAATGCTTAAAGAAACCAAAAAATTTTCAGATAAATAACAGCACATCTTTACTGAAGCGCGAACTTTTTAAAATTTAAAGCTTGTTACAGCAACACAGTATTTTTTGTAATAGGATGAACCGAAATATTTCAGCAAAGTATCGAGAACGTCGTTGATACTCTTCCGAAATTTCTCTTCCCCATCTGAAATCTTCTAAAACTCAATGAATTTTTCAAAAAAGTAATAAAAGCAGTCAATAAAAAAATTTTTGAAAGTTTGGACTGTTGCGAAGAGAGTTTAAAAAATCTCTTTGAAATTACGAATAAAAAATCGAAAATAATTGCTTTGGAAGTTTAAGCGAAGCACTCTGTCGCATTCCTTTCATAATCCTTTTAAATTTAACTGTCTGTTGATTAGACTATTTCATTATATTTTATTTGCCAGGGTTCTAGAAAGATTGAACTTTGTGGCAATACAACCATTGCCGTTATAATCCTAATTACAATTTACGTTTTTTAATGTAGACTAGTTGGACCGGTCACGCGAAGCTCCATCTAATAGATATAAAAAAATGTAAATGTTAGATATAAAAAAATGTAAATGTTCGTTTGTTCAAAATCTTAAATTTCCGAAAGTTCTTAAACATGTCCCTATTCGAATGCAACATTGTTTCAAATTTTCAAATCCATCGGTGAAGAACTTGAAACATTATGTAAAAATGAACAATGCAAAAAGTAGGCGTGGTCAATAAATTCAGTTCGCTCAATTACTTTTATCTGTCACAGGTGTTACAGGTAAAGAAGAGTAAATAAACACTTGTCTATTCGAATGCAAGGTTGCTTCAGAATTTCAAAGCAATTGTTGAAGTACTTGCAGCGTTATGTCGAAAACCACAACGAATATTTATATTTTTATTTATATAGATGTGCATGTCAAAAAGCTGATCCAACCATTTCTTCTCCGGATTATATGTAATATAATAAGAGATGAGATAGATAAGTATTTCTTCGTGAAAATTGTGCTTTTCCAAGCATAGTTCGCTTTAGCCTGGCTAACTTCTAATTAATGTCATGAGTGGTTCTGTCTCATTATTTACACGATTCGTAGGAAGGACCTTTTTTCCAATTTCTTGAGGACACTTCACCCATCGAGTGCTGATGTTGCCAAGAATCTAAGTACAGAATTTTGTTGCCAGTAGTGCACAATAACAACGCTCAATCTCATTTATGATTTGAAAATATGGATCTTTTGAGCATGGAAAATTGTATATTTTTATATTTCAATTAATAAAGGGTGGAAGAAGAGAATGATCGATATATGAAGAAGTTTTAGTAAAGTGTTGACAAGAAATCAACACGATAAGGTTATTATGGTTGCAATATGAACCTGATTATAATATATTTCTAAAAGCAGAAAAAAATTCGTTGAAATATTTCAGTCTTTGGAAGCAACGAGGCGTATGTTACAATTATGTGAAGAGGTATGCTATTATGTTTGGCGAACGAACCATGTTGCATAAAAATTATCAATAATTATTATTCTGTTAAATTAATTTGAATATCTGTTCCGTTTTTTCTTTTTTAAGCGAATGATATTTTATTCATCTCCATTAGTTGCTAGTTCTAATTCTAGACTTCTAATTAAGAGAGCTAAAATTAATACTTCCCAGTTAAAAACTTTTTTTGAAGAATTTAATTTTGCAAAAAGATTTCTAAACTAAAAGCAGTGAAGCAAAAATTAGTAAATCTAGAAAAAGAACTTCAATTTCGTTTAAAATGAGATATTATCGCTTCACAAAACTAATGGTTTCAGAGCAAGGAAGCAGGTATTAAAACACTTGTGATGCTGGATGATCAAGGAGGTACGCTTTTATATACTTTTCCTTTTAAAGAAGTCGCTTTTCGCCATGTTTTAATTTATCATTCCTGTTTTTAATTTTAAATTCTAGCATTTGAATTATAAAGTAAAATATAGCTGGGAGATGAAAAAAAAGAGTATACAAAGATAAGAAGGAAAGATGTCAATAATAACAATTGATACAAATAGATATGAATTGGAAACAACATTATGCAAAGATCAAATTATCAATTGTATTATTTCATGTGAAGGGTATGATTGCAGAACAGCTGGAACGTGTCGAAGGTGGTCTAGATACCATAAATCAAGATATGCGAGAAGCGGAAGAACACCTGAAAGGCATGGAAAAGTGTTGTGGTTTATGTACGCTTCCATGTTTCAAGTTTGTTTTTGAAAAGTTTTCACCACCAATACCGTGGATAAGAATTTGTTTGCTAAATCAAGCGCAATTTAAAAATCTATGAAAATTATCCAAACAATATTAACGTACCATTATTAAAAACGTAGTTATTGAATTAACTCAATGAAACTTTATAACCATTAAATTTTTTTTTTCCATCAAATATTTGTTGCTATCTGAGTGGTTGTAATTAAGTATTATTAAAATGGAAGACTGGCTGTTTATCCGAGAGCTTGTATAGAAAAAGTCCCGCATTAATCTCTGATTCATAATTGAATGAATTTGTTTAAATTGCACTGTGAGATGAAACTTATAATATTTTGCATTGTATCAATAGTTGATAAAATTTTCCGTGTTTTTCCATGTTCAATTTTTTATGATACACCATAAAATTTATTCATTTATAAAACATAAAATCATAAGTTCGCAGAATTTCAAATTCAAAACTGCAGGACAGAAGATTTTGAAAAAAACTCAGAATATGCAAAAGCGTGGAAAAAAGATGATGATGGAGGCGTAATTAGTGACCAGCCTCGGATAACTGTTGGCGATTCTGGAATGGGCCCTCAGGGTGGATATATTACACGGTAGTTGATTAATTTATCATTTAGCACTACGTTTTATTTATGGTAAACTTTTTTTTTTCTTTAATTTTCAAGAAACTTTCACATTAATTGTCAGATTTATCCCTTTGAAATAAATTATAATCGTTTTCTTCTCTGAATTGTTTCTTCGAGAACTTCCTGAAAATTTTTTCCCATCTAGTTTAAAGATCTTCGACAATACGTTGAATTTTGAATACTTTTGATTAAGAACGAAGAAATTTTTCTTCTTCAGACGAAGGTCCTATATAATAGTGCAACGTCTATCCGGAGGGATAAATAGATGGTTAAATAAATTAATAGCTTAACTCTAAAATTTCTCGCTTTATGAATAAAAAGTGAAAATTGAAGAATAACGAACGATGCACGTGAAGATGAAATGGACGAGAATGTACAGCAAGTATCAACAATGGTTGGTAATTTACGTAATATGGCAATTGATATGAGCACAGAAGTTAGCAATCAAAACAGACAGTTGGATCGTATACAGGAGAAGGTATGTTGATCATAATTTTTGCATCTAAATGGCAAAATGGATAAAAAAAATATTACAGTAAAACGCATCTAAGCTTCACTTAACTAGAAATTTCATGAATAGATCAGAAAAACTCAAATAATGATTGCAGACTCAATCGAATGAAGTGAGAGTGGAATCAGCTAATAAACGAGCAAATAAACTAATCACCAAATAACGTAAGTTTTGCAGAAATTTTAGCTTTAAGTTCATTTAAATCATAAAAGCATCGATTTGCGCTACTGTTCGTGTGATATAGGTCCTGTTGTTCTAAAAGTGTTTTATTTTAAAAGCGTTTGCTCCCAAGGAAAAAGTAGGGCAATAGAACCAGTATTTCAGTAAAGTTCGTTTTGAAGATTTTTTAGTGAATGAAGTTTGGATCTTCTTAGTGATGTCGTCTCGAATGAATTTGTAAGAAATTACAGCTATAGCTTGCTCATTTTCAAACATCACAAGAAAACTACAAGAAAATTTAAACAGAAACGCTTGATCCCAAGAATTTTCATCAGCATTTTGCTATTTATCAATATCATTATTGTACACTTACGTCTTGATTCCTCTTTGTTGTCTTAAATGTGCATATATCTATTAATTAATCATTGTCACCATCACCGAAGAGTCTACGGCTTTTGATAATGGACATTTTTCTTTTGTAAAATAATTTTATCAATAAGTTAATATATTCACAAATGGATTAAATGCAAGTGAGATGCTTAGGATACTTCAGTGAGCAAGCTTCTCATTTTCAAATTCGACAAAATAAGGAGTATTTTCTGTAAGAAAATAAAGAAATATTTTTTTTTTCTTGAAGGGATTTTTATTATTTTATATGGAAGACATGGTCACAGAGCAGCTTGAAAATGTCGAGAAATAATAAATCAAGACTGCTGGAAGAAGTATTTTCTACTTACTTCGAATTATTCAGATAGAGTAAAAGACAAAATTCAATTTCTTTTCATTCTCTAATACAAATGATTTTCAAAAGAAGAATGTCCCCCAGTTATTTTAAGTCCTAAATTTATTTAAAAATAATAAGATTAAAAGTTGGTCTAAACTAGTCCATCGGATCGCCCTTTATTTATGGTACGATCAATATTAGTAATGAATGCAATTTAGAATGTTACAATGAAGTTCGAATTAAAGATCGTAAAATAAATCAAACAAAAAAATCAATAGCTTTGTAACGACTTGCAGACTTTGAGTGAAGAATAATGTGCTGTAACCATGAATATTATGTCCAATGCAAAATGATTAGCTCGCTACACTTGCCTCATCAATTTCACCATTTCCACAGCAATTTGACATCACTACTATAATAAAATTAAGAGGTAGCGCTTTTAGTTCAATATCTTTTTTTTTTTTCTCGCAAAACTGTGGAATTAATAGACACAATAAAATGAAACTTCAGAGGCTGATGTTATGTGGCAAATAAGCCATGCAACTGAAATTTGATTTTGCGACAAAAATACAAGCTACATCGTCCTGGCGAAATATCGTGAATTTTGCTCGATTTAGCCAATCATCTAGCACTAAGAAGATTTGATAATTATCACTTTCTGATTTTAACCCTAATCCTCAGAAGGACTGCTCTAATAATTCCATTATAGGCTCGCTGTCATAGAATTATAGAAATGATAATTTCTATTTTCCCATGTCAATTATTACAAAATATAACATAAACCCACAAGAAGCATCATTTATCGCTTCTCATTCAACTTCTTTATAAACAGAATGGAACACTTAATGATAAAGACATAGTCAAGGTTATCGCTCAATCTGCGTGATATTTAAAAAAAAAAAAAAAAAAGAAAACAGCACCGAAAAACGTCCGTGTTTCATTTTGCAGATAAAGTAAGTACAGATTTAGTTCAATAAAATATAAAAGACAAGAAAACCGACCTTATATGCGTGTAAATCCAAAAAAAAAAAAAAAAAAAAAGAAAAAAAGAAAAAAGAAAAAAAGAAATGAAGTGAACACAAGCATGAACAAAAACAAAGATAAATAGAACACGAATATACGAAAACTTAGCAAAAAATCGCACAAAAAGTACATAAAAATCTCTACCAGTAACAGCTGAATAACGAAATGAAATCGTCATAAATTACCTTAAAATTCAGTGGTCTCTTCCGAATTAAATATATGACTTTAGAATTACTAAACTTAAAAAACTTTACGGAAATCAGAACTGTTGAAAATCCTATATTTCAATAAATTTTTTGGGAGAAAAAACATAAAACATCAGAGTACAGATATACAATGAAAAAGAAAATATAAATTATTGAGGAAAGTGTAGAGCAAATTTTCGTAAAATATTACAGCAAATGATAAGAATAATCAAACAAGCAAGAAATCTAAAAAAAAAAAAAAGAAAAAAAATACAGCACCAATATATTTTTCCTGTACAATCATATAAGAGTAAAAAAAAAAAAGAAAACTTTGAAATTCAAAATTATTTTCATGTATCTTATTTTTTTTTTATTTGGAACCTGCCAGTAAAATCATACAATTGACGAGCCACTAAATAAAACACAACAAAGGCAGAAGAATACTTTGCAGCGTATGGTACCAATTTAAAAACCTCTTGAAAAATTTACTTGGAAAATAAATTCCTTCTGCATTTCATCCAGTTCATCAGTAAATTTAATGCGGTAGCTATTATTCGAGTGCGTCCATTGCATCATTGACATCTCGTAAAGGAGACGACAATACGTTGTGAAATGAAAATTGTACAAAATTATTTTGCATTTCATCCAGTTCATCAACCGTATCCAAAGGTCCTGAACGAACTGAAGGTGGAGTAAGTTGTACTGGAGCTTGAGTAAACTCCTGCAAACAGTAACATTGGGAAAATATAGAAAAAGATTAAAGAAGGATCGTATATATAAATATTTGAAAATGAGATTTCCAGTAACTGAAATCAAGTTTGAGGTATATTTAATTTTTTAAAACGATCGGAGTCTTAATATAAATATTCTGCAGAGGTTTTATTTCAGCAATAACAAGCCTTTTTGAATATCGTGATTTGTTTTGCTTTGTTGACCAATATTACTATTTTAAGTGATAAAGAATAACCTTATCGAAATAACAGGTATCAGTATCCGACTGCACGTTTGGCCTGAATGGAGGAGTGATTTCTTTCCGGTACAACTTCTCCCAGTCGATATTATTGAAAAAATCGTGTTGCATAATTTCCTGCGCATCATCCGGTCCTCCACCAAGTCTAGATTAATTTATTGAATTTCATTACATTGATTAGCATTAAAGAATGAAACTTCAGATTGATTTTAAACAAAAAAACTCATTTTTATTATGGTTGTTTTTAAAGATTGATTTTAAACAAAAAAACTCATTTTTATTATGGTTGTTTTTATGATCCAAAAAAAAAAAATGCTTCCCAAAGTCTACATGATATTTATTTTTTTGGCATTTTCTTAACTTTTTGTTATTGTTGCCGTATGACATATTTGTTTCGTGTGCGGATGTTTGGTTTTGAATACATTGGTTTACCAAAACAAATACTAAACAAAAAGTGATTTGAAAATTTTATCTTACCTTTGGTTCGGATCTTTGACTAATAATCCAGTAAGCAAAGCTCTAGCAGGCGCAGTCAATTTTGATGGAAATCGTATAGTACCGGTAAGAATTAACTCAAACAATTTTTCATGATCCTTTGAATAAAACGGCAACCGACCACACATCATTTCGTACATCACAACACCGACACCCCACCAGTCTACTGCACGCCCGTAGTCATTATCTTCAAGTACCTAAAAATTGAAAAAAAAAAAAAAATCCTCCCGAAACAAAAACAATCCGAAATAAAACAGTTAATTAACTTCTCCAAGACAGATCGCGTTTCAGTATAGTAATTAAGATTTATACAATAATGCTACCTCAGGAGCCAAATATTCTGGTGTACCACAAAAAGTCCTTGTTCGATCACCAAACGAGATGTCCTCTTTACATAATCCAAAATCAGCTATCTTTATGTGGCCATCTTTGTCCAGGAGTAAATTTTCTAACTAAAATTTAAAAATTCAAATTTAGAATTATTTAGATATCCAAGGAACTTGAGATAGCAAAGCATTAACAGCATAGATTTTGTAGCATAAATCAACGAATAGACATCAGAAAAACTTTTAACAACTCAGCATCCAAATATTACTGCTGGAATTCAGTCATTTAAAATATTTCGCCCATTTTCTGTTTTCGAACTTGAAAACCGGCACTGTTCTAAGCTACATGCGATAACTACATGCGAACATAGAAATCAAGAAAAAGTCAAAGCGAAAGGCTTAAATATATGAATTTCTGAAACTGATTTGAAATATCCAGAATTTCATTTATTTTGAAAAAATCTGAAACACAGGCTTTAATGTAATCAGTCAAATATAGCATTTCATCTCGCTTGCAGTTTTCGGAATACACTGTCTGCATTTAATTCAGCCTCTTCTATAACAGCAGCAAACCTTCAAATCCCGATAAATAATGTTGTTGGCGTGTAAATAGCCAACCGCGGAGACAATTTCAGCACCGTAGAAGCAAGTTCGTGATTCACTGAATCCTGCTTTTTTTAATTGTACCTCCTTATTTAAGTGATAATAAAGATCGCCACCAATCGCAAATTCCATAACAAAACAGAGTCGATCGTTGGTTTGAAATGAATATCGTAGTTCCTACACAAAACTGCTTTTTCTCACATTCGCAATAGTTTCATGACAAATTCATCAAGAAAAAATCATAAATTTCTCATTTTTCGATATGTTTTTGGATTTTTGGTATTCAAAAATTCTTGATAACAGGAAGATAATCGAAAATCAATGAGAAACTGGAATTTTAAAAGAATGGAAAAGTTAAGTTTTCATTTAGAATTCTGATGATTTTGGTACCAAAATGCAAAATTCCGATGGCCAACATGAAATCCTTATTTCGTAAAAAAGAATAAAAAAATAAAAGAATAAAAAAAAGTCATGAATAAAATTAACCCATTCTACAGCTTCCAAGAGTAACAAACTAAAAATAATGGAAAATTTTAAGTTAAAAACAAAAGGGTGAGGTAATACATTTAAGGCATGAAATTTCAATATTTTTAAAGAAATTTCTAAATGACTTATGAATTAAAGAAACAAGCAGTGCAATTAGTGTCGTTAGTGCGTGAAAACTAATCAAAGCATGCAAGAATTATAATAAATACTGTTCAAAAAAGAAACAGAAATTCATGCAAGGAACATATGGCTTGAAATTTTTTGAATAATCTTAGATTAGATTATTCCTTCTTGAACACTTTAAACCTATTATTTAATATTGTCCGTAGCTTTCCAGGAGTACCTGGCTTCTTCAAAGAGGACAATGTACCTGATTATAAATAACAGATGATCTGAATCATTAAGCATGAAAATTTTAGCCGAAATAAAAAAGAGGCAAAATACCCGAAAAACAATATTCAGCGAACTTTCCTTAAAAAAAAAAAAAAAAAAAAAAGGAATAAAAAGTGAATCTAGTAATTCGATTCATCTCTCTCCATCTAATTATACAAGCCATAAATTCAGAAAATTTATCCATTTAGTCTCAGTAAATGCTTCGCAATAAGATGCCTACGAGATATTCGATAAAAGAATACAAACTACATAAGCAAAAGAGAGGAAATGTAAAGCGAGAAAATTCATAAGAGAACAAGAAATCAATAAAAAATATTAAAAAGTGGAAAAATTATGGATGAAAGAGATTCTGTGTGCACTCCAAAAGGTTGTGAAGCACTAACCTTCATATCCCTATAAACAATGCATTGTTCATGCAGATAACCAAGGGCAAGAATAATTTCCGCACCGTAAAATTGCGTCCTTGTTTCGCTAAAGATTCGATTTTGTTGTAAATGGAAAAATAATTCACCACCATTCGCAAATTCCATCACGAAACATAAATGAAAGGGCGTTTGAAAACTGTACTTCAGTTGCTAAAACAAACAACTACAACATACACAGCAAAGTTTTATAACTTTTGCACAGACAGAGGATAACATTCCTGTGATACTAAATGAAAACTTTTTCTGGAAATCATTTTAGTGCTCAAAGAATCTTCCCTTTTCTTCTCTCTGCTCCAGACTAAACTGATAGAGAAATGATGAAGTTAGTTCGGAGAATTCTGCTAGAGAAAATCAAATGATTAAAATTACATGAAATACGGGAGAGTCATGAAGAACAGGGTGGGGGAACACACCCCAATATTTTACCTTCATGTAGAAAATTGCATGATTGACAAATAATTCTATGAAATAAATTTTTAAACTGAAAAATCCTAATCACGAGAAGCAAACTAAAGCAAGCTTTAAACATTAAGAAAAATCTCGTTCACTAGCAAGAGAAATGCAAGACCGTTCGTCAATATTGAAAGCAAAGAAGACTGAATGGAAAAGTAAGAGACAGAAATTTTAATCGAAAATATTCAAGTAATTGTCTATGCAATTCAATATCCAGCTGACAGCCAACTAACAGTCATGCTCGAATACTTCTCAGTTACAGAAATATTTTAAGAAAAAATTTGCTTAGCAAATCAAGGAAAAGTGGAACATGAAAGCGATTTGAAAAAGTGAAACTTGGAAGCGGCAAAATAGAATCAATCAAAATTCAGAATTTTCAGAAATTTTCTAAGCAATAAAAACATATTACATGGCCATTGAAATATATCTTACGTAAAAAATCTTTAATAAAGAAAATGTTAAAATATACTAACAGTTAAAAATGGATGTTTGCATCTCTGTAACACTCGATTCTCCGTTAAGGTATGTGCCACTTCATCCTGAAAATAGTAGCTACTCTACATTTACTAGGCTTACCATTTTTCCGGTTATATCCTTAACATTCAAGGTATCATATATGCATCTAACTTTCAGATAATGCCAGCAAAATTACAAAGAACATTATGATAATTTCAACATTAGCAAATACGAACATAAATCTAGAACAACTTGAACAGCTGCAAATCTTTGAAACTGCAAAGAATGACAGACCTTTTGAATAATGACTTCTTTCTTTAATATCTTGATTGCATAAAGCCTCCTTGTTCGTTGTTCTTTACATAAGATAACTTTACCAAAAGTACCTTTACCCAGCACTTTCAGAAATTCGAAATCCTCTAAGGACTGCAATGAGAAATAATTGAAATACCAGCACAGCCAATCTGAATAATCTAATACATTCATCTTCATCAGAACTTACAGCAGAGAGAATTAAAAGGAATATCGAATGTATTCATATCGATAGCTTTGTAGAGGAGCACATCGATTGTGTGCAAAAAAAACACTAATTAGTAAAGTACATTTCTCGGATTTTATAAAATTTTCGTTAATGAATAGTTAACAGATTAATAAGAATTAAGCTAACATGCATATATTCATTATTAATGGCTTTTCTATCAAATATTTATGTTACAGACATATAAAAAAAATTTTACTGATACAATTTGTATTATAACAAAATAAGAAATAGTGCATAATTAATACCATTGTTCTTCCTCTTGAGTAATAATATTACTGATGAACAAACTATGATAATTAAAGAAAACTTACAATTTTATCTCTTCGCGCAGCTTCCGCAGCATCAGCCATACTCATCATGTCTCGTCCTCCATTGTTCATCGACATTTTGAGTTGTTCATGCATAACTGTCGTCTGACGGTTTACTTCTGATAGAATACTCGAATCCTCCAACATTTCTGTATCCATTATGGATTCCGACTCCTTAAGCGAATCCGAAACAATCTAAATATTTGATATAAATTAACTAGACAATGAACTAAACAAAGAAACTCGACTACTACTTTATGCATACGCAAATCGAATGAAAAGAAACCTTTATTGCATTAATCCATTCCTCACGTATTTCGGCAGTCTCAGCGTTAAACATTCGTTCAATGACGGTTGTCCACTGAAGACCGCGAACTAGGAATGTGTTTGGTTTCGGCCTCTCCACTTTCATCAACTAAAATAGAAAGATTTGTGAAAATTCTTATGATTCCTTAGTCCAAGTAAATTTCTTGTAGTAATTCAACAGTTTACATTGAAAATAAATTTTTTAGTTGACGAAATCTTATTCTGAACTTATATAAGTTCAGAATAAGATTTTTTTTTAAAGTGCACTTGATAAGTTGATTAAAGCAAGGGTTAATCTTGATCATTAAATAATAGTACTAGGATTCCAAAATAAAACAGAGTTCGTCAATTCTCAAAATCACCACTAATAAAGTGGATGATAGCACGAAAGTTTTCTTTCTTTTTTTTGCGAAAAAAAAAAAAAACAACAAAGAATCAAAATCCAAAAAAAATGACACCTATATACCTGAACATTTTTAACTGTAAAATCATTCAACGGATCGGGTAGTGGTTGATCTGGATCTGGTTTAGCTTTGAATCCTAACAATGCACCATCTTTGAAAAGAACGAAATATCTGCAAAATATTACAAATATTAAATTCTTAAACCATACACAGCACAAATCTTCTCAATACTAATCTATATCATTCTTACCTTGGCCGCCAATTCTTGATATGTTCGCCTCTCTTCATCAACCATCCTTCATGTACTGCTTCATCAAGTTTTCGAGACTTTATATTTATGTTTCCAGTAGACATACCGTTTTTCTTTGAATTAAATATTTTCTAAGCACGCCTTCTTTAAGCGCAGTTCATATATGAAATTGCCCATAAAAAATTATTAAAAAAAATTCGAAAAAAAAATGAAGAATTCCATAGCACTAGAAGAAGTTGCCAAAGAACTTCAAGATATTACGCATTTTAATAAAAGTTTTTAAAGCATTTTATTATGATGCGATGAAGAGAATGATCAATGTGCATAGGATGGAAGTGAAATGAACTGCAGCAAAACAATGGAAAGAAAAGGCTGGTTATAAGTAATGAAGACTAAGGATTACATAAATACCCTCACCGACTATTCCCCCGACATCCCCCGAGAGGAATTACCGAACAGAAATAACCAAACGACATTTCCTCCCCAATCCTCATTTCCTATTTGCAGCTAAAACATTCGCCCTCCACTATTGAAAACAAACCTGATCGTCGTAAGTTACAGCCATCCGAAATTAAGTATCGGGATGCAACATAAAGATCCCACCCGTATTTCAATGAACATTTGAACTGTGGTGAATGTTTTTGTCTTATTTTTAATTAACTTTCCTATTTGCTCGAACTTCTGAGGCAGGAGTTGTGGCATCTCCGGTATACATTTCTTCATTTCAATTAATTTTTATTTCATCGTATCGTCTACCTCTTATTTCCGTTTTTATTGATATTTAATCTTCCGCTTATTTATAAGTTTTTTTTAGTTTCATCTTTCTTGCATTGCAGTTGGCTGCGTTATAATGTAGATAGGCATTGAGCAAATATGTTAATAGCAACATGCACAGAGTGTTATTTATTTTTAGATGATTGTTTGTTTCTTGAAGATGTATTAGCAAGAGAAGAAGTATTGGTTTCACGACAGTTTGTTCTTTTTAAATTCAGTATTTATTATTCAAATCGCTATTCAGATAAAGATCGATAAAAAACGAATATATAGGCACTGTGGAGGGAACGAGATTTTAAAACAGATATTTTCGATCATATTTTTTCCGGTTTGAAAATACCATAAAAAGTGAAGTACAAATTCAGATGTCTTCCTTCGGCTCTTCTCAAGCTGGAAAATTATTATTTCTTCTTGTTCTTTTAAAAATTAAAAAATAGGGAGAAAATTAATTGTTTGTGTTTTCTGCACCTTCTGCAAGTAAGAATTACATAATTCTAAATAAAAAATCGTAAATCATGAATAGAATTTATATAATTATGACAAGTCTTTCAAACTCTAGTGAGCTTATTCTAAAAATTTGAGCTTATCAAATATGAATAATGGGAATATACAATATGATAAGCGAAATAGCCATAATTACAAATTGGAGATTACAGTTCTGAATTCAATTTTCGTCAGCAGTAATACATTGAAGCTTTGACGATTTTAAATAGGATTTATTCAGATTATTTGAACTACATTATTTAAATTACTTTTTTTTTCAGGGAAAATTTTTTCGTTATGCATGCCAACAAGTGTTTGATATTGCGGATCTGCTTCCTCTACCATACCACCAACTGTTGGTGCTGTAATTCTATGACTTCAAGTGAAGCAAATATGAAACGAAGCGAAATATATCAATTTAAAATTGTTCCTTCAAATATTTCAATTAAGTTCATCTATATCATTTCTTCTCTCACTTATGCGAACATTCTTTCAACCACGGTAAAAGTGCTAAAAATATTTGTTTCAACGAATTTGATTTTTTAATTCAAATAAAAAAGCTACAGCATGAATAACGGTCTAGCCTTTAATCTCAATTTGTTGTGTTGATGCCATTGTTGGTCCTGCAAACTTCTGATTATTTAATATTGTAATAAAATGTTAGTTTTAAAACTTTGTGCACTTTTTCTTTACCCACGATCTCTTTTAATTGTAAATAAATTTGAATTTCAATCAAATTAATAATAGAATAAAGAGCTCACTTTTTGAAGTTTCTACTGGTGTTTTTTTATCTGCTGAAAAATTGACGGGATGCTATTTAGATTCTTAAAATTATTTGCAAGATTCTTTCTAGTGATTTATAAAAGTTTAATTCTCTGTTTTAAATCCTCTTAGGAACAATTTCAATCAGCTTGTTGGTATTCTTAATTTCATTTATCTGAAATATATACTGGCAATAGATTAGCATAATGTAATTTTCAGAACACGTCGTAACGGGTATTTTTTCTTGTTCTGCTTCTAAAATTGCGTTATAAGTAGTTCTTTAATTTTTCCGATTCGAAAACTTTCCTGTTGCTTAATAATGACAAGTTTAAATCAGAAATATCGATCGATTAGAAAAAGTGAACAGAAAGATCTGTTTCTAATTCTCTTTTTTAATTCCTACAAATTCGGTGGAACTATTTCAACAATAATATTCTTCTTGCATTAACTTAGAGGAAAAGTTATGAAATGAAAATTTGTTTCTTAACATGTTTATCTGCTTATTTTAGGAAATGAATTATATATCCAAACTCGCAGCATTTAAGTGGAAACTATGGTGAAACAAAGGAAGGAAAGCACATTGATAATATTCTCTACTCAGATTGTATAAAAACTAATTTGCTGGATAGAATAAAATAAAAAATATAACCTTTTGGTACGTTCTCATAATGATTTTCTGCAAATTTTATAAAATTTAGAAAATTGAGTCAGAAATTTAATCAAATTCTAAACTTAATTTAAAGAAGAATGTTTTAAAAAATCTCAATTAAAGAATTGATTACCTTCGGCTGACTTTTCGATTGTTGTACCTGGTTTAGAGCCGTTCTTTTCTGTAAAAATACTATTACAGCACATGATTTTCTCAATTATTACAATTATTTCGATTCTTTTATCGTCTTATAATTGGACAAAAACTCAATATTTCGGAAACTATAAATATATTGCCTTTTTTGGTGGTGAATACTTCATCACCTATACCACACATTGTTTCATATTGAGGCTCGTTTTCTGCTTTTACAACATCTTCAGCCATTTTTCTTTCATCTGCAGAAATTTAAAGATTTAGAAATTTAAATATAAGTACCTATACTTTATTTATTCAGGAATTAGTACTTAATCTCATGATTTTTGACATAATTTATTGTTGGAACAGTTATTCGAGAGCAAAAGGTTTTTTCAAATAAAACTGGTAACGCTGAAAGCTGGAAAAGAATTCATTTATTCGTAGACAATGGAAGAGATTACGGAAATCAATAGCTATACTTTATAGGAATTGCACACAAAGATTTACGGAGGCTTTATTGGTCGCAAATTACTAAAATCAATAATTCATGACGAAGTGAAATTTTAAAATTAAAAAAATGGGTTGATTGATATAAAGTATTCATCTAGGAAAAGTTATTTTTTATAATTATTAAAGAAATCATAAAGCCACAAAAAAATGAAGACATATTTGTGAAAGGAAAAGAGTGTCATGACAAAACTTAGAAATACCATTGACGACTTCTTGAGCGAATTTCTGTCGTTCATTTTGGACGGTTCCATATGTGACACCAATTTCTTCACATAATTTCCTTTGCAATTCTTCCGACAATTGGCGCGTTCCGAGACGTGATTCCAACGCACATACCTTATCAAAATCCAGAAATTTTCTTGGGAAAGCACTAATCTCATTCTGTTGCATACCACCCAACTACCTTTTATTTTGAGTTGTACTTTCCTACTAGTATATTTTGAAACAAGCAGTTTTGTTTGTGGTGAGGGAATGATTAGGGAAATCTCCAACTCAATCAAATATAAGAATCGAAAATAAACCTTAGCATTCAGAAGGATAAGCTGACGAGTGATGCCCCATCTCATGTAGATAAAAATATGCAGCATGATGATTAAACAAACGAATGTTATCATTGATGCTACTATTGCTGATGTTGTCAAAATTGTAGAGTATGCTCTAAAGTATGTCAAACTATATTTTTCAGAGAAAGCTTGGTATAATGACAAAACATTTACTTTAGCAGAAAATTAATTATTATTTCAATTGAAATCGTGGCTTACTTTATTTCTGCTTCAGCAGAAATACTTGTTTCAGCAACTTGTCTTTTGAAACGTTTTACAGGTATTGGTAATTTATGATCTGTGACAATTTCAGCCGTTGCTGCAAATTTACCGATCAATGTGGAAACGTGCTTTTTATCCACATAACTTCTGACAAATAATTCCGCATTTTTCCATAATCTTTCCTGAAAGATCTGAAGTCGTTGTCAGATATCAATATCTAAACATTCATAGTTTTGCATTTCTTATTAAAGCTTGGAGATTGAAATAGACTTTGATGGTCATCTAAAAATCGCAAGATATCGAACAGTGATGAAATCGATATCTTCATCTATTCATCTATTCCAAAGAAGAAATTCACTAGAATCATTAGATAAAAGAAATTATGAAGTTAAATAATCATTACTATAATCAGTAACTTTTCAGCCAAAAGATTTATAAATCAAAGAATAACTTCCTAAAAATATGATATAATACCTCGGAGATGATCATCAGCACAAGCATCATTATTTTATTGAAGTTTAAATCCATCTGCGAATGAAGACTTCAATACGTACCACCACACCAGCCAATCACTCAAGTAATAAATGATATCAGTGTTGCTTCAACCACATTTATGTCAGGTAAGTGGAATGTTGGCATTGAGAAATTTACTTTCATGCAAATTAAAGCGGCGAAAGACAAAATAATATAAATCTTCAAGTAAATCAATAGTTTGAAAGAATTATGCAATTGAAGATGGTTAATCATAAAATCAATAAGTTGACAGAACTTATACTGAGTAGCTAGGTGTATCTTTCAATTCTTCTGAAATTATCTCGAAACAACTTCAAAAATTGAATATTGATTAATTTAAGTAGTTTTTGGATAGCAGTTTTTTCAATATAGTTCAAAAATAATGTGAAAAGAACAATATGTAGAATTAGTTAAATTGAATTTCCTGAACTTGAAATCTCTGCCATAGCTGAGCTGAATTAAAACGCGCATCCATTTCTCATAAAAGCCGTGCAACCGGTTAACATTAGCACATTCATGATTTCCGCGAAGTAAAAAGAAATTATTTAGAAACTTAACCTGCATTAGATTTTTTCATCATTATTGTAAAACTTGAAGAGAATAGAGTACTGGAAAAAGTGATAGAATCATTCAGTATTTATTTTCCTGTTTCAAATATTGCGAAAAAATTCGTCAAAAATTATTTAAGCCCTCCTAATTCATTTCATGTACTTGTTAGTTGTTTTGAGTACTTGCCTTTCATCATTTGTTGCAGATTTTATCATCTTCATGAATCTTTGCAAAACCAAAACATTTCTTATCATAAATAATAATGCAAAGCTTATAAGAAAATAGTAATATGATAGTCTCGAGATTCTGGTGCCCTCGGTCTACGTAATCACCTAGGAATAAATAATTGGCAGGGGGGGGAGGAGGGGTAAACCACGTCGACTGAAGATTCGTAATACATCGCCATATTGACCACCACAGATACGAACTGGAGGATCGATTTCTATCAATGATGGTTGTACCATGAAAATATCGCAAGCTTTATCTAAATTTAGAAGATTTCTACGGAATTAGCTGAGTTGAAAAAAATTCTACTCTCTGAATGACTTATCAGTAAAGATACTAGCGATATCTAGAAATTGGCAAAAAAAAAAAGATAATTTTACATGTTTTAGAGCTCAATACCATTTAAAATCAGTTCAATACTTTTAACAATAACTTATTGCTGAAAACAGTTAGTTTTTCTTCTTTTTTATTTCTTTTTTTTGTTCTAAAATCTGCGCGTTAAGTAACTAGACTAGTTTCTTCATCAAAATCTACAGTTTGGATTTCTTTCTTAATCGATCAATATTAAAACCGATTCTTTCTGCTATCGGATCTTTGTATATGGTGTCCTAATTTATTTATTCAATTTCTAACCTTATTATCTGCTAAATTATTCCAAATCCATACTTTAATCATAAACTTATTCGTTATTCAATTACATTAATTTTCTTGACATGAAGTAATCATATCGAACTAATACCTAAAAAAGAACTCACGGCAAAGTGATATAATTTCAGGCTCACGAAAGGTTTTTATAAGACCTGTATTTGGTTGCCCAACGCTCAACAGTTGCAAAACCAAGTCGTTGACGTTGACTTCCATTATTTTTCTAGTTTCAAAAGTGAAAACTTTCGCATGAATTTCTGCATAACAAATACCTCTTAGTTATGCTGCACCATTAACCTTTTTCACTGCAATATGAGTCAATGTAATTAACCCATCGACTTTCGCAAAACCTCTAAAGATACAGAGCTCTGATGTTATGCAGATCGTAAAGTTCGTATTTGCTACCTTATTTGAAAACTACATTATCATGCAGTCCTCCTGCATTCCGCAAATTCTAAAAATGATCATTCCATTTTCTATATCGCAGCTTCTTGCATTCTTGTTATTTTTATACTTCACTCGAATTGTCTCCATATTGCATTTGCTAAAAAAACTCCACTTAATGTATTTCTTTTTCTGGAAATAAGATGCGTGCTGACTCTATCAAAATGCTTCGAATAGAACCTTTTGCCACAATTAATACTTTAAAATTCTCCGCTTCAACTGTTTTCATAACAGAAAAGTTCCACGTGAATATAGTTAGAATTCATTCTTTAATTCTAATCATCGTATCACCATCAAATTATTTTGCGTATTTTACTTCTGATCCAAATGTTTTGTTAGCAAAAAAAGTTTAGTCAACAAAAAATATTACAATTTATTATCTTTGTTTTAGAACGACGAAAAAAAAAAAAAAACAAACAAACAAACAACCTAACGCAGTATACCATAAATTACTTAATGCACTAAAGATCAGAAAATTTCAATACAAATATCTCGAAGAAACAAGCATAAAACAATAAAGTACTATTGAAAAGCTGTGCATTTCTCTTCGAAATAGTTTAATGATTTTTACGTGAAAGTGAATTTGTAAAATAAATTATTTTACATGCCAAAACCTAAATATCAAAATCGTCAATATGTTTGTCTATTATATTTACAATTAGAAGCTCCGACTGCAATTGTTTTTCATTTATCGATTCGATAATATTTACAGCATTGACAGAAAAATTTTGTCAGCTTTTTCATTCCTACAACATTAATGAATTAAGATGCCATCAGAAATAACACGTTTTCTTTTAAATGTATAGATACCGCAGGAATACAATTCCTAGTTATTAACTTACGGAAAATATACTTTTCTGCAAGGATTAATTTACTGATAAAAAATATGAATCTAAAAGGATTAATTTTTCGATAAAAAATACGAATTAGACAAAATCTAATTCCATTTGTTTCTAAAATTATTAAACAAAATAACAGCTCAAAATTACTTTGTCATCAACACCAGAAGAGAGTTTCTTGGTAGACGTCGCCGATTTAGTAAATGATCCAACTGATGGATTTGATAAATCCGAATCGCTGCCTTCTTCGAGATCTTTTACTGTGATAAAGACGTCAATCGGAGGGTCAATCTGCAAAAATTTGCAAGATTTAAGTTATATGAATGCTTTTCAAAGGCTCACTAATGTAGTTTCTTTAAAATCATAAAGAGTAATAGAGATAGAGTCCCTCTCGGTTTCATCCCATATAAGAGAAGTTATAATGTTTAAACATAAATTCAGAGTTATTCCCAATATTTTTTGTCGTTTCAAGCAGATCAACAGCAGCATTAAAATTTCATTTTTAAACTCCAACTTTTAAAACTATGTTAGCTCTGCACCGTTAATTTGAAAGGTTTTGTAATCAATGCCGAGATTGCCATTTAAAGATAATTTTGATAAATTTATTCTTTAATCTTTCTCAAAAATTTTATTGTTTTGCAGACTATCAAGAGCTACAGTGAAGGTATGAACACCCATCGAGAAAAAAAAGTAAAATAAAAAACCTACAAAAACTCAACGCCTAAACAATGGGAACAACAATTCACTCATCCAAAAAACTATGAGAAAAATACAACATACTTAAAAAAAAAAAACACTAGACTGAAAACCTTGATGACTTAGTGATTATTTTAATCTTACTTTTACTTATTTTTCTTTTGCTTACTAAATTATTTTAGGTTATTGAGCTGGTTATGTTAATAGATTATGTTTATGTTTCTTTGAATTTTGATGTCTTATCTTTTGTTTTTTATGTTGGTTTTTTCACTATGGTTTTTTCTGGTTTTTGTGCTTTAGTAGAGGAAGATGCCAAGAAAGTTGTTGCTTTGGGGAATATGTCTCAGATTGGTTTTGTTTTTTAACTATTGGTGGCGGTTTGAATTATCTGTCTTATGTCCATATGATTAGTCATTCTTTTTAGAAAGATTGTTGTTTATGCAAATGAGTTATTTGATCTCTATTAATTTTGGTCAGCAGGATTATCGTGATTACTATTGTGCTTAAGGTTTATAAAAACAATTGATCAAGCCGATGGTTTGCCAAATCCCTAGAAAAAATTTCTGCGTGTTTAGTTCAATTTCATAACAACCTAAATTTTAACTAATGTAACAATAACTTACCTTTGAACGCATCGGATCGGCGAAAGGACTCTGTACATTTGTTTGTGGAATACGGGAACGAAACAAAAATGTTTTACAACCGTTGTTTAGAACTGCAGAAAAAGATAACATACGCAAATCTACTATAAATGGTGAGATAGAGGTATTAATTAGTCTGGATATCATTTTGCATCACAGGAAATAACTGAGCAACCTGAAATAGACATACACGCATGCACCGAAGAATATACCAATAAAATTGCACCGCCTATGAAGCTTGATCGTTGTATGTAATTATTACGAGCTTCAGAAAACAAGGTGAAAAAGCCATAGTCATATGCATATACCATATACCAAAAATACCAATCATCACCACCACAAAACAGAACGCCCAATCGTCAATTAAAAGTAATACCAGCAGGTTAATGCTTGAGTTGCGACGAGGTAGTTCATAGGCTACGCAATTATAGTGAGTGAAGAAACTGGCAGTGGTACTTCGATGAAGAAATCAGTCAATTGATGTTCATCTCTTCGGTTAGTATCGTTCGTGCCTCTCGTCGATGTATAAGCAGGTTAACAAGCCATCAAACCTGCTGTACTCTCTGTCGAATCACTCTTATCTCCAGATCATCATCCAGGAGTGCTCCCGGTATCTTGACAGCATGGTCCCTTGGATATCCATCAGTTAGTTATTTTTTCACTCCATCTAATTAACTGTAATATGCAAGTCTTTCGACAGTATTGTTTTTTCTCTCATTTATTTGAAGTGCTTCAAAAATTTTAGATTAACAAGGCAGATCTTCGCATGCTAAACGATTTAAAAGGCATCGGTAGAGACAATGAAGATTTTGTCGAAAAAGGTGGCGAGAAGATGGCACGCAAGACAAATCAAGTATGTTGTAGATAGCTCGAGTTGCATGATAAATTTTAGTGGTCTCACTTATAAATGTTTTAAGTTATAGTGCTCTGTTTTCCTTTTGAATGAACTAGAAGATATTGTTCTATATTACAGGATGTCTATGGTAACACTGAAGCTTCGTTTCCTCCTAAAATGAATGTGAAACCGAATATAATTGTTACTAAGTGGGAAATACTAATGAACAGATGTGGGTTACCGGTAAATTTCATCTGCATTTAATTTAATTGTTATTTTTTCTCGAGATATCTTATCAGTGCTGTAAATCAATGAAATGTCTGATCAGCGCTGTAAATCATTTTTATATCTTCCTTTAGATCGACAGAACTGCTTCAAAAGAAGATCAGAATGCTCAAAAAAGAAAGAGAAGTACAGTACTTGCTATGTTTTTCGTAGCCGGCAGTACATTTTCTGGACTTCTTTACTTCTGCTTATATTATGGTAATGATTGTAGTTCCGGCAATTATGAAAGTTTCTTGTGATAACGGAGATTTTGTCCAAAATTGATTATTGCAGAATACTGTTAATCAGTATAATATTAAGTAAAATCATTTTCTCAATATTTGATAAAATAATGTGAAAGTGCAAAGGCGATAAATTTGAAACAGTTCATAAATAAATGAAAGGAAGGATTAAGACAAATTATTTATTTGTATGGAATCCTGAAAATTTGATTATAGGATGGATGAAAAGAGATGAAAACAGTGCACATACGGGTATATTGGCTCCCTATTATCGTATCAAAGAAGCATATAGGTCATGGAGAAATGTAAGTTTTTTTTGTTCATTTCTAATTTTCATCTTGAATTAACATATGACTGATAATTTGTTACCAGATGATATTTGATGTCTTTTACTACTTTTATTTCTTATCAGTCAAACAGAAAAAAACATTAACATGTTACAATATACAGTAATGCACACTATTTTCTCTAACCCAAATTCATTTACAGTTTGTGGTAGAACCATCCAGAGACAAACTTCTTCCGGACCCGTTAAAACCACCGTATTGGCAACCGAAATATACCGTTGTTATTGAACTGAAGAACGTCTTAGTGGCACCAGAATGGAGTGTTAGTCTTGGGAATTAAATCATGTTAATTATTGCTTTTGAAGTAAAAAAAAAGATAATGCTTTTGAAGTAAAAAATTGTTGAAATACTGAATCACAATAATATTTGCATCATCATACATGAGCCACTTCTTTCTTTTCCTTTAAATTGTAGGCATAATTTTCAGTATAAAATGGGGAACCGCGTAAAGAAACGCCCCGCAGTAGATTATCTATTGGACGTAATTGGATATCCTAACTTTGAAGTCGTGATTTATACAACAGAAACGGCGCTGAACGCAAATCCAATAGTTGAAGCTTTAGACAGCAAGCAAAAAATCATGTACAAGCTGTATCGTGATTGCTGTAAATATATGAACGGCGTTTATGTTAAGGTTAGTCCAGCCATATATTTATGTTTATTAATGCGGTTTGTGTTTTTTAATCTTTTACTTGTTTTTTGATTGTAATCAAGATGTTCGAAGTTTTAGGACCTTTCCAAGCTGAATAGAGACCTATCAAAAGTCATTTACATTGATTTTGATCCGGAATCATTCCGATTTAACCCAGAAAATGTGTTACGATTGCCAAAATGGGACGGCACTCTCGATGATACCGCACTTGTTGATCTTGCTGAATTGCTCAAAAGTAATTAATTTTTCTAATTTTTTCATTAATTCTTGTAACAAATGTAGCTCTATCCGGGATCATAAATAGCTTCTTGGTCAAATTGTTTGGTTAAATTTTTTAATTCGGTTAAATTTTTTTTTTTTAGCAATACACTTATCAGATGTTGACGATGTGAGACCCACGCTTCAATATTACAGTCAGTTTGATGATCCTCTCAAAGAATTTAGGGAAAGGGCAACAAGAGTTGCTGAACTGGTTAGCATTTTTGAATTTAATTTGATTCATTATGTAGCGACTATTTAGTTATTCATTTTTAGTCTGAAGACCTCTTCTTTCTTAAAATCCAATTTAACTAAGATTAGGAAAAGTTCTTAAATTTCAGTAACATCAGAAATCCTTTACGAAATATCGGATTTTATGAGACCTTGTTCATGTTTTCCTATGACGAACTGAATTATAGGAAAAGAAAATGCACCAGATGGAATCCGAAAAGGAGGCATTTATTGCACCGGTGAAGAAATATCAAGGTCGACTGTTCGGTTTTCGTAGGCACGAATGATCTATGCGTTTTTGTTGAAAATTTTTTTATTAACTGTTGTGAACTGATTTGTTGCTGTTTTACGAATAGGAACTTTAATGATTTCTGTTTTCGTAGTGCTGTTTAATGAGAAACCATTAATGTTTATTCATAAGGTAAATATCTTTATTTGCTTTTTCTTGCACGTATTTATAATCTATCTCAGTAAAAAATGGCGAGTTTTTAAACTTGCAAGGAATCAAGAGAAAGAAAGTATCTAAATTGTTAATATGAATATTCGGATCATTTCGAAGTTTTCTAAAACTTTTTTTTTGTTAACAGTTTTTGAAATCAATTTATGCTCGTTGTGCTATGTAGAACAATGTTGGCTTTGATCCGTTGCTACATCTTGTTCCTACCTTTCTTATGGCAAAAACTTATTCTAATTAAAGTCATTTTTGATGTGCTCTTCCTGCTTCGTGTCTTGGACCCATACGCAATATCCGTAAATAAAACGTAGAAATTTGTTTTCTTGCTGATATATTATTCGCGGTTTTTCACAGCAATATTATGAGCGATACAAAAATTTACGGTACCAGAGGTAGATAGTTCCATCAATCCTTGTTTAAGCAAACTTTCTGGATTACTGCCCATCTCATTTTACTCTTTCGAGCATTTTATTTGTTTTTAGAACGTAAGTTGATTCTGTGTGTTTATGAGCAATGATATGCATGAATGAATTCAGGAGTGAGTTTTTTTTTTTCGTTATACTTCAAACAACTTACAATGCGAGTTTCGTAGTGAAATATATAAAAGATTCGCGCGAACCGCTGACTTCAGTTTGAGACTTCATAAAATTGGAAGAATGAGGACGCAGCAACCTGTGAGAAAAGAGGTTAATCATTAATTACAAAAGAAGGTCAAAGGGATGGCAAAAGTGCAGGCGCAGTTTTCAATTTTTCGTAAGTTTGTTGGATTCAGGAAATTTCACACAGTGCACTTTATTTCTTGTTTTTTGTGTATATTACCAATGTAGGTAGCATTGTTTCATGTTGTTGACTTATTTTTTCGTGGAAAGTTATCCTTAAGTAGTTGCGAAATATTGATTTTGCATTTTGTTTCTTATTTTCTGAAAAATTGCGGCCTTTGACAATCCGAACGAGATCATGCCATTTGGTTCAGTTCAATTTCCATGCTTGCCGATGTCATCCATTAGTTAGACAAAATTTAGAATGATGGATTTGTTTTAATGCGAGCAAAAGAAGATCAAGCGAAAATCTTTTCACAAAACTTACGAAGAATCTATATATCTCTTGTTGACTGCAGCATGTATAACTTACGCTATTACCTTATGGTGATTGTGACTGCTTAATATATATCGATGTCGAATCGCAAATAGAAATTTTGCCAAGAAATCTGGCTAGCACGCCGTAATAACAAGTTTAATATATGGTAGACAAGCAGACTGTGCGATCATGAATACTAGCGATATATTGGAAGTAGACTAGTATACTATGAAGTCTCTTTCAAATAATTTTTTATAGCATCCTTCAGCTGAATGATTGCACAGTCCTTGTTGACTTTTCGTGCACATCCAATTTTTTTTAGATAATGATAATCTAATATTGATAGACTTTGGACGGATTCCGATATTGTTATAGGTACTTTTTATCGATTATTGTGAGTGGTAACGATTTTTCTCTGTCCGTAATGCTCCATTTTCTTTCTAAATTCTATTTGACAGATTCTGTACAAATTTTTTTCCTTCATTCTTCTAAGAAAATTTTGCAGAAACCTTTTTACATTATTGTAACATCGCTTGTTTCCCTTAATACTGTCGACTGATTTGTTATATTAACATCAGAATTATGGATGAATTGTCAATACTTTCAACTGCAATATGTCAGGAATAATTTAGTTTGCAGTATTTCTTGTGTAAGTCAGAGTTGTGGGTGAATATTAGCTCTGTCAAAGCAATGTGTCGCTGTCAAGGCAATGTGTCAGGAATAATTTAATTTGTGATATCAAATCAATCGCTCAATTGTTGGGCAATTTTCCTGCTTCGTTTTTTGCTTTACGATCGTCCTTTTTTACATTTGAAAATTGAAATTTTTTCTTTATATACCTTGTTTTGTTTTACCTTACAGTTTAATTCAGATAGAAACAATCTACAAGTAAATAATTTCTGTTTTTAAAATGAATGTTAAACTGTTCCCATTTTACAGGAAAATTACGTCTCTCTTTTTATAGTGAAATATTTTAAATTTTAAGGTTGCATTGGAAATCTTTCATTGTCGAGTTAACTGCAAAAACAAAATAAGCGGACTAGGTTTAATGAAGGATGGTGCCGTCTGCTTTCTTCAGTTGTTCCTGAATTGTATTCACTCATCAATATTTGATTTCTTCTGTTACCGTTGATTAATCAATATATGACATTTTGATTTATCATTCTATGTGAAAACAAAAATGATTTTTGTTTCATTTCATTTTCTGGAACTTCCATTTCTGCTTTATTTCATCTTGAATCAATGTGATGCCCGAACACATTGGCGGCAATCTTGGGTTATGTTTTATAATTGAAGTTTAATTGTTGGTTATGAAAAAAAAAGAAAGAAAAATTGAAATCGGAAATTTTTGAAATTAAAACTTTCATCCTGTACAAAAGACATTTATTTTAACTAATTCAAAAGTCTCTAATGAAATTGAAATTATCTTGTTTATCAGACTTTTTTAAAGCGGGAAATTTCCAAGAATTCAATCTTATGCAAATGCTTAATCCATTTCAGCAAGAACATGACTTATTAGATGTTGTTAACAAAGAGAAACTTCAGTGGTCTAGAAGTTCACTAAAAAGGTTTTGTCTTATGAACAATGAGCGAAAATTTCGGGAACTGCTTAATCCAATCCTTGTTCCACGAATTGTTGGCACAGAATCTCATGACGAAGTTGCTGAGGTGTGATTTTCAAAATTGTTCTCCAAGCATTCCCAGTTATTCAGTGCAATTACCAATATTTAATTCCTTCACCTTAATACGCTACTTAGTGGGCATCATTTATTTAATTTGTATGGTACAGCAATGCTCTTTCATTTCATTCGAAATTTAGCATATATTGCACCTGTTGAACAGTCAACATATGCATAATGCGATCAGATGTCATGATTAGAGTTCTAGAGTACGAGTTTTCCAAATGCAATAAATTATATTAAAGTAAATAAGAGTGATCCCATCTTTGTTTCAGGTTATTATTTCGGGTCATTTTTCAACTGAAAAGAAGTTCAGTTAAAAATGATCAGAAATAAAATCTCTTTTCAGTTTCTCATAGCCAAAGTTGCTTTCCGTGACACAGCATCAGTTGTTGTTAACATTATTAATACCTCTATATTGCTTAGTGATAACTTCTAGAGACATTTGCAAGATTAGTTGGTGCATATTTAATATTTAAGAGTGAAAGATTACATTTTTGGTCTTTTTGCAGTTGATGATTTTGTAGTACAAAATTTTCAGTACTTGTCAAGGACACTGTCGGCTTTAAATTTTACAACTGAATGGGATTCATTTGAGGAAGCTACTCCCCATGGCAAGAAGCCATTCAAGACATTAATTGCCACGCATGATCCGAGCATCCATAGACGACTTGTACTTGCGTGCCACTATGATTCAAAAATTTTGAAAGAGTAATTGCTCAACTTATGAAGAGAAATATTTTACATTATTGAAATTTAAACGATGTATTTTTTATGCACTGCCATAATTAGTTCGACTTACTACTTTAACTTTTCTTTGTTGAACGGACTCATATGTTATATATTTATTTATTTAAGATATTCATTAGTCATAATTCGTATAAACTTGCGAATATACTAACAATAATTTTCATTACAGAGGAATTTTCATTGGTGCAACCGATTCTGCAGTACCGTGTGCGATGCTGCTTGAAATGGCACGGACACTTGGTCCATTGTTACCTTATCGCAAAAAAAGAGTAACTACTTTTTTGATGAAAATCTTTTTCAAATAAAATTTAATATTAGTGATATAGAAATTACAACTAATTGTTTGGTACATAAACGTATGGCTTTATGAAATATTGGAATATCTGATGAAATATTTTTCAGAATCATGAAATGTATTATTTAACATCAGAGATCAAATATTTGTTTTGCAGAGCGTAACTCTTCAGCTGATTTTTTTTGATGGTGAAGAAGCGTTGGAAGTATGGTCAGAAACAGATTCATTGTACGGTTCTCGTCATCTGGCTTTGAAGTGGAGTCAAGAATATTTTATGAATGCCTCTCAATCGTTTTTTGGAATTACGAAGGAAATTGATCGAATTGTTGGTTTTTTGTGCTTATCTCCGTTTAATTATTTATCTTCATTTTTTTTTTCTTTTTTGTTATTATGAGAGCTTTAAATGCGTATTTTCTCTGAATTATTTATTGATCATTGTTATTCTTGAAGTTGAACTAATTCTTTTGGCATGAATGTCCCTTTCTTTCCATCTTTGATTTTTTTTTTCTCTCTCTCTAGAAAATACTTCGGAATTTTTCATTGTTTTACACTGTAATTTAGATAGTTCATTGAAATTTCTTTGATTTTTTTGGTCTATCTTTTAAATTTCATATAAGAATTTCTATTCCATTGCACTATTATCTCTTAAAAATTGTCGTTTAAAAATCAAATTTCTAGTTTTGCATTTTGTTCATTTATGTTTTTACTCTTCTAATCAAAAAAGAATGAAAAGTATGCTTTTATATCTAATGTAAAGTATTTAAAGCTGATATATAATAATGATAAATGTCAGTTAGTCACTTAAACTTTGCAATTGAGAAAGACGAATTTCTGTTACTTATATATATGATTCAGCTACCAACATCAAACTAGTAAATAAATTAAAATACGATATTAGATTAAAGTCATTAATTTTTAGAAGGCCAATATTTGGAAATCATTGGCATGCATTTGCGGGAGTAATAGATCCAAAATTGCATAGAATGTCTAGTCGTAAAGATCAGATTAAACATGTAAAGTAATAAAATCATTTTATTCAGGATTTATTTATATTACTCGATCTGCTTGGCGCACCAAATCCAGCTTTTTATTATTTTAATGGCCTATCATCCGAAAGTTCGTTTTTGGAGATGATGGACATTGGTTTGTATTTAATTTAAACTTTCAGGCTGTGATGTTATAGTTTCTATTATTAGACTTGGTGATAATACTGCAGATTAATGATACTTTAGTAATTGGTAATTTTAATTTTGTATATATTTTGATATAGCATTTCTAGCGTTATTGCTTTCTACTAGACTAATTCTATTTTTATTGATACAAATATGCATGATGTTTTTGCCACCATTCTTCGTTATTATTCCAGTAATTTCCTACCATGATACAATTTTCTGTTGTATGAATTATATTTCAATGTTTCTATATTTTAGTTTTCTTTTCAGAAGCAGAACTAAAAAAAATTGGTTGTTTACATCCATTACCAACAATATTTCGATCTCAGAGAGTTTATAGTAGAATAGAAGATGATCACATACCGTTCTTGAACCTCAATGTACCTATTTTACATCTTATACCTCTACCATTTCCTGATGTATGGCATAAAACATCCGATAATGCTAGTGTTTTAAACTATGAAACCATCGATAATTTGAATTCTATTTTGAGAGTATTTGTTTCGAAATATCATGGATTGGTTGCATAGGATACGGCGCACTCGGAATTTTAATTTAGAACGAATTAAATAAGATAATGATGAGATCTTCATTTTTAGTGCTAATTCTTAGAAAAATGATTTAAAAAATATGTGAACGGTTAAGAAAATACCAAACTGATAGATGCTTACCAGAGTTATGGATCCTTTATTTTTCTCATATTTTCGCATAATATCTTGAAATTTTTTTATTGCTTTTGGTATGTAAATTCCATAAGATTATAAATACTTTTAAACGAATATATAGCCGCAAATCATGTCAAAGTATGTAAATTTCAAGTAGTGGTATTTATGTAACCACCAGTTTAGCTTTTCAATAATTGTTTTCGATCTTATTTATATAATGATTTTATCTGAAATGCCTTGAAAATTCCGAGTGCCCAGATACTTAGAATTTATCTCACGATATAGAATAATATTCATTTTCAATAAAATTAATAAAATTATTTATCAAAATTATAAGAAACGGTAATTAATGACTAGAAACATTTCTCATTTTTTTTTTTCAAATTTAAAAAGAGCCCTGCCCTTCTTACGCTTTTATTCTTTAATCTTCGTGTATTTCATCGTAGAATTGAGATCAGTTAGTAATCATTCAAAGATTTTTTTACTAATGAATTCATTCAATCAGTTGCTGTATTCAGTTTGAATTACTGCTTCCAACATTAGTGATGGAAAAGATTGTTTAGGCTAATTCTATTGATATATTGGTGTACGGTTTTCATATTTTATTTTATTTTGTCAGATTATTTACTCATTCTAATTGCTTGGTATTTGCTTGGTATGTTTATTTGCTATGCTGTGAGATTTTTCCCAGTTTTATTGGTAAATTATTATCTGGTCATAATAACAAAATGCTCTATGCTTCATGTTTTTTCATTCCAGAAATTTATAAAACTATGCAAGGTGCGAAATTGGTAATAGGGAAACGGTTGAAAGATGATATTCAGTAAAAAGTTGTTCATAAGCTAACTATGTCAATCTATGAAAAGCATTTAGATTTTTTTTTTACTTCAAAAAATTGAATGAAACAGTTAAGGACCCCGAAAGGTGTTATTAATATCCAGCTACCCCTAATTTCCTGTATGGTAAATGCAATAAAAAGAGAACAATATGTGTGTGCATATGTTATGAGCAATGAAATTGGTTTCTGAATCATACGTTGCAATGCTAAAGGTATTGGAAAAATGTAAAAAGCGTTATTAATATTAAAATTACTGATAATAAGCTCGGAAACATTAAAAACAGGCTGTATGCCAACATGTGAGTTTCTGTGTGCCATGGAAACTTTCGAATGTTTCGAAAAGACAGCAGATATACTGATCACTTCACCTGTGGGTAATTTTTTCCATTATTTAATGCGAAAAGTTGGGATATAAATCTTCGTAGTGGACTGCTTTTTTATTTGAATGACTATTTTGGGAAAATAAGAATGGTTGTAGAATTTCATTACTTATACGATATAATCAGCGACTTCTTAATATGTATAATCGTTTTGTTCGGGTATTTCTTAGTGCCTCGGCAGCAAAGGGCACCAAAACTGCAGGAGAAAATGAAGAGTTCGAAAGATAGAGGAATCAATAATTTTCCAAAAACTCACGTTATTACGTGATTTTGTTTTAAAATTTTCGTATAATTATTTGCGAATTCAAACTATCCGTCAATTGCATAAATTCATCAGTTCGTGTTCGTTTTCGAATATTTTCATAGCAATCTTCATCATTATTAAATGCTAATACAGAAGGTAGAACACAATTATTGTTTTTGTGCTGTTCCTCAATGTTGGGTGTTGAGGTTCTTGTAAGTCTGCATGATTAATGTGATATTTATTTACTAACTTGACAATTTTTTTCTATGAGGAAATTAAGAAACATATTTTTCGAATTAAATTTATTGCTATTGGTATCCATATGTAGCTTTTTGCGGATTCCACGCAACTTATAGTTTTAGAGGAATAGGGATTCTCCTGATAGCCATGCATGAGATTAGAACTAGTACTTTCAATAATATCAAAACTTCTATATAATGTCTGTTTGTCGATGCCAATGCCAGATAATAAGGCAATTTTGTAAGCATCTTCTTTGCAGAGCAATTTAAGAATCTGATGAGCTCGTTTTTCAGGTTTTGTATTTCTCATCAATTCGTGAAATTTAGGTAATTAATTATCGCAAATTTTATCCCTCAGATCCTCTTTAGCTGATTTCGTCATTCACGATGTGCAATCTATAAAAAAAAAAAAATTGGAAAGAAGTTTTTGAACAATAAAATTTAAACTTTTCCTTCGAAAAATGAGCTAATATACTCCCATTCAATGGATTGCTAAATTTGCGCTTAAAATATTCATACTTTCTGTGTAATATGATGAGCTCTATGTTTTCTGTCTTTTTCCCTAACTTATTCTAGTAAACTTAACTGTCAAGCTTTATCAGTTGATTATAAGCAAGTTTTTTTCTCGATTTTTCCAGCAATCATAAGTTTTACTAATTTTCAACAGCATTTTACAAATATAATATGCATTGAATAATAAACGACTTTTTCTGTACGGTTTTTTTTTTCTACCTTTTTATGGATCATTAATGCTTTTTCGTTTCAACAATCTCCAAGATAAAGAAAATCAACAAGTCACTATCTTTTTATTTCAATACTTTTTCAATTGGTCAACTTCTTTGTTGAACTAGACTAACAAAGTAGGTCTTTGAAAATCTGGAAAGCAATTCAGAGATAAGAAGATGAGACAAGCCAACATCTCATAATGGAATTTAAGACACCTGGAATCATCAACACATTAAAAAAAAAAAAAAAAAAAACAAGCATTCATAACCAATTTCATTTCACTCTTCAAAATCAAAATCTGGAAATGTTCGGGAAATCTTGAAAAAGAATGGATGCAATTGAAAAACAAACATATTGCGCTAAAAAGATGGCAGCAACTAATACATTCAAACAGTCATTTCACAGAACTGTGAATATTGCTTCTCTAAATGTATACAAAGTGATATACATCTGGTATATAAAGTTTGGCATTGAAAATAAATTTTGTTTCGTTTTTTAAGGTAACAATTAAGTATGGTATGCCCTACAGAACATATATAAGACATTGTTTCCTTACAATCATAGCATTATTGAAGTGCTGAACTTTGACCTCCATCCATTTTTTCCTTGAGTCGAATTGATAAAAGCTAGTATCTACTAAAACCATTTAATGAAACATTTAAGAGATTCCCATCATTTTCTTGTCCAAATGCTACTACATTGTTGTTTCAAAACTTCATTACCACTCTTGTTTGTTTCCAGCTCTTTTTCTCATTCTGAATAGTTTCTTTGTTATATTTTGTTATAGTTTTTTCATTTGTTCGCAGCATAAAGTCCATGATTTTGTTTTTTTCGACTCGGTTAAAAAAAATAAAATTGAAAAAAAGCGTTTTTAAACGGCGAAATGAGGTTCCAATTGCTTCCGAAATGATTGTTTTATTGCAATTTATAGGTTTAGGAAATTGTAAACTAGTTTTTTCAGAACTGATATAAACATCAATCTTCTTGAAAACTTCCATTCGACAGTGAAGAATCATATCTTGGTCATTCCACCAAAAGTAATTCATAATCCAGGTAAGATTTCAGCAGCAGCTAGCCTTTTGTGATTGACAATTGACTGAAATCTGCCGTTTCGAAACTTCCAGAAGTAAGGACAACTAAGGAAATAATTTTCAAAGGTGTTAAAAATTTCAACTAAATATGGTTGAAATTTTCCTCCATCTTTAAATTTTAATTGATTTAGTGATACAGAAATTAAGATTAATGAAGTGTGTGCAAAACATATGTCTTATTCCACTTTTAACATATTTCTCCGATTCAGTTCAAAAAATTTATTATGATTCAGTATTAATCACACCTTTAAATGTTCTCATAAAGATGCATTTGCAATATTTTTTAGCTGGCCGAGAAGAAAGACAGCCATTTGTTAAACTATCTTAACCTAATTAGCAAGACAATATCATAAAACAATTTGAAGGCTGTTATCATCATTTTTTTTCAGATAATTATGTTACTATATCTTACAATCAGCAAAATATGTCATTAGACAATGGCAATACAGATTATACATTACGTATAATCTATATTGCCGTCGATTAATCTGAATAAAACTTCATGGTCATATTAAGCTTTACTGGATAAAATCAAAAATATTTCATCAATGAATGAATTAATAATTAAATCTTTTGGCAAATCTATGCATATCTAGAGTACTTGTTAGTGTATCGATGATCATCATTGAAATGTGATCTTTTCAGCCTACTCGATATTTTACGCAAAATTTAAAAATTTGGTTTTAATGTTGCGCTCATTTTATACTCTTAGGAATATTGTATCATTGGATTTGTTATTTAAATGATAAATTAAAAAGCAATGAATAAATATCAAATGAAATATTCATTTGTTTTTATCATAATTATTATATTCAGATTGCATATTCTGCTGCGTGAGAGCTGCATGATCATGGAGTCATTTTTCTGTATGATATTTTATTTACATTTTTATTATAGAAATGATTCGAATGCACATGAATTTATGTTTATTTTTTTCGCATAAGTCAACCAGGAAAATGTTTCTTTTGATTGATTTCCTGTCATAATTATAAGTAATATTAGAAGATGATAGTTTCATTTCTAAAAAGCAATTTCATGTTAATGTGTTAAGCTTCAGTTTGAATTTCATTGTAATTATGTAGTGTGCTTACCGAGCACTCGTAAGTCTTTTTAATTCTTTTTTTTTTTTTGGCTAATTGACAGCTAACATAATTATTTAGCGAAGAGTATCACCAAAAAAAAGAGAGATTTTTATAAATAGCATTGTTGGTATTGGTATTAATTTTTCTTCGTCTTCTGCCCTACTTTGTTGCTCTTTAGTTTCATTAAATTACAAATTATCCGAACCATCACAGTCACTTGCATATTTCATCTTCATATTCTGAAAATTTGCCAATATTTTATTACGCATTGGAATCATTGATTTCATTCTCATTGTGATAATTATAACTGAAGACTTATTTTTATCACAAATTAATTCATGAAAAATTAGATCGAGGATTCTTTTTGGCAGGATAACCTTTATATTTCTTGCACATTTCTTAGCACAATGATAGCCTAATACATGTAATAAACTAGAACGATCTTTCGCTGAAAGATTCCATTTTCCAGAATTTTTAGAACCAGTTGATGTTTTTTTCTGTCTTCTGACTGCTTGCTTCGCATGGGTTTTCACATTTTATTATCACGGAGCAATTGGATATCCAATAGGAATAAATAAATTTAGTTTCAGAGTTAAGTAGTGAAGAAAAACGATTTTTTAATTACCGTAGGATCAGTTATTAAAAGTTTTTGTAAGAATTTCAAGAGAATGCGAATAGAGTCTCAACCATTCCTCATGTAAATCTTCATTCAACATTGCATATTTAAGCCTAAGTTTACTATTATTTCAAAGTACTTGATTCGTTTTATTCATAACATTGTTTTAAAAATCATGACAAAGTAACATTCATCAATTATGGTCTTAGAGACAATGAAAAAAAATTAAACTGTATATTATTTTACAAATATACAGTTTAAAAGAAGTTAAATTTGAAGGTTGGTGAATTTTTTTTAGCAAAGTCAAAAGAAATTCTGGCATGTATTGTTCCTTCAGATTTGGTTATTTTCGGCATTCCACTAATGATACTACAATGATTCACAGAATATTTCACTAATAAACTAATGGCACAGTTTATCAATATACTTTGAATAAGAGCAGCTCGTTTTAACTCTTTAATGTGTGTTATTTCTTAAAATTTCTTCTTTTGCTTTTGCTTTCATTACAATTATGCTGCAAAAAGTTCTTGATGATTCAAAATCATTAATTTTTGTTGATTCTGACTAAACTAAGAACGTTTTAGCAAGAAAATTAATTCTTAACAAAACTAGACATATTACATATATAAATTTAACATTTATATATACACATTTTAATTTCGATATATATATATATATATATAAATATATCAGGAAAAAAGCTTTGAAACGAAGAATGTTTTATATTTCATTGTTGTTCCTTTTAAGATGCCGAAACTTAATGATTTTAACATAAATAATTGCAAGAAATTGAACTATTTGATATTTAAAAATACTCCCTTAAACAATAGATTAAACTTATAAAGTCAAATTAGATTTCAAAATCAAAACGTTGGTGATTGCTGATGCGAATTCTACATTTGTTAATTTTGAAATTTGTATAAATTGCTATTTGAATTTGGATGAACGTACCACCTCATGTTGAAGTGTTTAATAAGTCAGTCATTAAAGACAATATTTGTCCAATATTTGATGTGGGAGATAAAACTGAAGAAATGGCTGGAAAGAGTGATGATTTCTTCGCATTTCAAATTTGATTGCCTACAAACATGAAAAAAGCATAGATTTAAGGGTTGTGTTGTCATCATGATGAATAAACACACGACACATTTCGAAAAGCAATGTTTTGAAAAAGAAAATAATGAATCAATAATTTTATCCAAGTTTGTGGAACTATGTTAAATTATCTTTGGATGGTACTTGTAGAAATTGTCGACTTCTACAATATCTTTGGATGATGCTTGCAGAAATTGTCGATTTTATAAGATATGGATATAGTTCAAAAGTAAAAGATATCTCAAAATCAATTTTATTTTGAAAAATGCTTAGTTACTGCTAATTTAGGATAAAATAAATGTAGAAGGACATCTGCTACACTGTTGTCAAATGTGATTATAATTTGGCAGGTGTGATTAGTTACGAAAATTCCCGAAATTATATTTCAGCATTCTGAGTCGTAAGTCTTACCGTATAAAGGAAGTTTCGGTAGTATGAAAATTGATATGAAGTTACGTTATATGAAAACTAATATCCACATATTTATGGTGTGTTACCATTTACAGGTATTTAGTGAATGATTTTGATTCTTCTTCAACGATTGAGGAGTACTAGGTAATGCGAAGTACTGATAATAAATGAATTATCTATTGACAAATTGATTGCCAGAAAGCCAGCTGTAATTAATGGAATACACCTGCGGATGTAATGTATTGCTTTCCTTTTCCTCTTTAAAAAAAATTACTTCTGCATATCATAGCCTGTAAACTCTTTAACTAGCAAGTAAAATCCTTCTACATTTTCCTGTCAAACCGAAATTATTTTTCAGGGACGGAAATACTCGCTAAATCTTTGAAATTGATTACTGGGTGAGAAATTTTTTAATGAAGAATTTGATTATAATAATGGATGTAAAAGTATTTATGCTCATTGATGATATGATTTAACAAAGATGGAGGAACTTCTTGTAATCTTCTGTTCGTTATCATTCTCAGTGCAAGCATAACTAATGAAGAACAGTTATTCCTTCCAGAAAATAATGCAGTTTCCTACTTTGAATATTGAAAGTTTCATTTATTTCCTGACCAAGATCATCAATCTACGAAATCATTTCATCTAATTTATTTCTTCAGATGACTCTTGGAATATGAAATTTACGGTACATATGTTCTGCCGACAAAAGTACTGTCTTCTTTCGATATTATTTAAAATAGAGATTTATGTATCGTTACCCGCATATGCAACTTGTGAGATTTATTTTCAACTAATTTAAACCAGTTTTAATTTTTTTTCGCAACTTCAGAAAATAAAAAAAATAGATCTTTCGCAACTTCAGAAAATATTTAACTGATTTTCATTGAAAGGACATTTAATTAGTTGTCACTAAATGAAAATTTACTTCCTTCTCTACCTTTAAATCTTAAGATTCTCTTTCGTCACTCTACTCATTGAAAATGCTACCGGATGATGAATTATTTTCTCTGAGCAGAGCTCTTTCCTGACACAACGCAAAAAAATATAAATAATTTTAAAATCTCTGTTTAAACTTTTTTTTTTAGAACTGAGACTTCGATAAGTGGTAACCAAACTACTTGTAACTTGAAGCTCACTTCATCGCTGGAAAATTTTTCATCTTTTTCTTAAATTAACAAGCCTTTACTTATCATGATTAATTACATGTACTATTTATACAAATCTCGTTTTCATCAAAGCTTATCTTTGAATTTCATTTTTTTATTTTCAACTTATTTTTCTCTGTCATAATTTATACTAAATGATTTTAGTATGAAATGATTTTGTAATTTTACCATTTCGAATTTAAGTGTCTTTGTGATTGAATAAATAAATTTTCTAACGAATAGATAAAAGAGTTTGTCGATTCATGCACAAAATCTGCATCATTATATTTCAAAATATGTTTTTCAAAATATGTTTCAAACTCGAATATAGTTGACATTACTTCAATTCATTTCCTTATTGATTCCTTGTGAATACTATAACATAGTTTGATGTTTGATGGTTAAAATTCGAAGGATCGAGAAATATTTTTAATGGCATTTCATCTTTGACGAATTTTTGGCATTTCATCTTTTATTTAAAATTCTTACTTTATTTAATGATGTTTTTGATTTATTTGCTGGTAGAGATCAATATTTACTTCAACATTTCTGGAGAAAATCCTACATATATGTAAACATTTCTGGTCTTCAAGAGGATCAAATGGTGGATTAATAAAGAATTCTTTTCATTTTATAATAATAACATATGGCATTTAAGGATGCAAAGTATCTCGTAACTCTTATTATTTCAGAAATAAACCATTCATGGAATATTGGATTGCAGATAAGTGGGTCTTCTAATGCATTATGCAAAATGCATATAATATTTCATTATTTACAACGAATTTACCAAAAGTTTCACTTAAATAATTTATTACCATTTGTTATACTGATCTCATATACATTGATTGGCGCTGCTATTTTCCGCAAGCTCGAATTAGAACGTGATTTACGTGAAAGGGAACTGTTTCGTAAGAGCTACTACTACGCTTTTGATCAGGTAAAAATTGTATGACTGCTGCCGTCAATAACATTGTTGAGCAAAAACTGAGTTGGTGTTTAACTTCTAGCCTTTTTTGCAACTTTTCTTAATTTTATTGCTTAGATAGTTGGTGTTAGGAGACACACACAAAAAAAAAAAAAAAAAAAAAAAAAAAAAAAGACACACACAAAAAAAAAAAAAAAAAAAAAAACCAGAAATGCGAATTCCATTATTTTCACGCCAACACTGGAACAACATCATTTACTATATACTACTTCAGTTCATACAACACTTACTAACAATTAATATTGAAGGACGTAAAATTTTCAATCAGATATAAAGCAACAAGCTGCACTTTTTCCAAATAAAAACTTGAATTTTTGCTAAAAAATCATGTTATCATTGATCAGTGTGATCTAAAACTATTCCACCTGTTGAGAGTTGAACATCAAGTTGACATTAGAGTTTCGAGTTTTTACAATAAATGAAGCTGACGATTACACAATGTTTAAATGAGCAGTAAATTAACAAGTTGCATTTGCAGATAACCAAACGAATTTTGGAGTTGCGATGTGAAGATGAAGTGATTAAAAAGGATAAAGCTTTGCAAGTGAAGTATGCGGAGGAAGCGGTAAATTGGTTTCTTGATTACACGGATCTGGCAGATGTCATCCATGAACGGAACGCCAGTAGTCCGTGGTCATGGTACGGATCAATGTTCTATGCAGGACAGCTGTACACAACAATCGGTACAGACGCATATTCATTTTGAAGAAAGCGAAAGTAAAGAAGTGTTTCAACGAAATCACATCACCACTACTACTTTTACTTTCATTAATGGAATTAGATACTCAGAAGAGTGATTGATGTTAGCTGAACGTTATGTAATGAACCGTTTCCCGTCTGTCTAGCACCTATATTTAGCTTTTCATGTCTCCTTACTTTCCTCATTTAATTTTCATGTTCAACTTTTCCCATTCACTTTCAATCCCTCTTTCTCTTCCACTTTTCTGTTCTTTTCTAACTTTATCGTACTGTTTCTAGGCTATGGACTACCAGCAACAAAAACTCTTGCTGGCCAAATAGCCAGCATATTTTATATAATGTTCGGTATTCCAATATTTTTAATTATTCTCAAAGATGTTGGTCGATTACTGTCGCGAAGTTTTCGTAAATTTTATAAGCGATCACGAAGTACCGGGAAAAAATTTGTAGGAAGTATGAAAAAGATGAGCATCTCTGTAAAGTTTAGTTCTTTATTTTTTCGATTTTCCGGTAAAAGTTAGAACTTTTCTAATAAAATTTCTAAACTACCGTTTTAATAACAATCTTGCAATTTGCCCAGATTTTGATTCATTGAACATTCCAACTTGGAACAAAAATATTATTTTTGAAAATTAAGAACAGGGTCTTTTTAGACATTATATAATCGTACCAATTTGCCAACCACAGCGGAAAGTTTTAATTCATTGCCCGTGAAAGAAATTGATTTAGATCCAGAATGTGGTACTCGGCAAAGCACAAGAAAATTGTAAGACTTTTAACTTCAATTTTCAAAACATTTAGCGTTGAAATTTGACCAAACAACAAAATTAACTGAAAATTGTTAGTGTTATATTTTAGTACTCAGGAAAATGCATTTTCGATCCCGATCGCTCTAGCAATGCTTATCCTCTGGATTGGTTTTTCAGCAGCTTTATTTTGCCTATACGAGCCTGAATGGGGATACCTCACCTCAGTCTATTTTTTCTTTGTCTCCATAAGGTATTCTGAATGTTTGTAGATAAAATGAATCTTTTTGATCTGATTTCTTAAATTAAAAAAGAAATTTAGAATGTTTCAAATTCAGTTTTTGTTTTTATCAACTTTAATTGATCGATAGCACTCTGAAGAGTTTTACATGGAAATCATAAATTAATTGAAATATTAATTAAAAAAATTATTTTCAGCACTGTTGGCTTGGGCGATATTGTTCCAGGCAACAAAGACATGATGCTTGGTTACTTTCTATTAATACTTATTGGACTTGCTCTGCTTTCTATGTGCATTAATCTTATTCAAGTGAGTTAGTGAAAATCTTAGGATTTTTGCAATTTGAAAATCTTTTTTTACAAATATTTTGGAGAATTTTGGAAGTTTTGCTGCTTATTTTTAAAGCGACATGAAAATCATTTCGCAAAGAAATTTAGTCAGCCATAATTCATTAGCTAAGTGTTTTTGTTTGTTTTCACCAAAATTTGAATATTTCGATGATACTAGAATGCCGTACATAACAAGTTCCCTTAAGATTAAACCTGAACTATATGAATTTTCATTTCAATTCTCTTTTTCTAGCTAAGAAACGAGAGTAAAGTTGCCTTTTATTTGTGATTATTTCATTCAACTATTTTGTTCTTGAATTCCAGGTAGCTTTAGAAAGAATTCTTGGTCAACTTCTACAGGAATACATTGATGAAATTGAACGTGTAGCAGCTATTGCGAAGAATGAAACAGATTTTGGAAGCCAAGCTTCTGCTTTCGAAGTTGGAATAGCTAGTAAGATTTTATGTAGCAAGACAGTCGCAAAACTGATGGCTTTATTCACAAAAACTGTTGAATTATTTTTAACTGTTACTAATTGATATCGGACGCAAGTTTAATGAAAAAATTTGTAATGGCAATAGCTTAGAATTAATAATAACAATAGACATTGAACATTTTTATTAGTAAACTGGAAAGAAATTTCCAAACTTCTCTTCTTCTTTTATGAAGTTTGATACTTCAGGTGGTTTGCTAACGGTTCCTTTGGACAAACAATATAAATCAATGCGGAGCTTACCAAATCGAATTAAAGAATGGATTGCGGAGCGTGTTGCAAATAATATGATTGAGTCACAACTTGCTGAAATGAACTGTGATAATGAATCCGATGCAGAAATGTCTCTTTTATTTCAGAATCAATCACAAGAACAACAACAACAATGCGAGTTTTTTCTTCCTTAAAAAAAATTAGGTTGTCTAGACAATCTGATTTTATACTGTTTAGCAGGAATTTTTGATGAAAATCAAAAGAAAAAAAACCCCCATTTTAAATGCTTATTAATTGCGACTTTTTTCCATTTTAATTACTATTGACCATTTCCAGTATCAGGATCTAAAATTGATCCGGAAGAAATGCAGTGCTTCAGACCACCATTCCGAGGTGCTGATTTAATTGGTCACCTACGGAGGCATATTCCAGCCATTCGTACTGTACAAACTTTAGAAAAAGCGAAATTTTATACTCCAAATGATGACTTTCAGTAAGTTTAAATAAACATTATCAATATTTTTATTATGACATCAACAAAACTGATAATGTAACTGTTATTATTTACGGACTTATCAAGTGAAACTATAAGTAACAACAACTACATATTCTCGACTCTCATCGCAGTAAATCACTATTAAGAAGCATACTTTCATTTCAGTATAATTTTTATGGCAATATTCAGTTTTTCCTTCTTTTTTTTTTTTTTTTTTTCACACATATCAAACTTAGAGTGCTCAATAGATATTTTGATATTAAAGAAAGTAGATACAATTATCTGGATTATCCGAACATCTGATAATATTATAATAACGACTGCAAGCAAATATCAGTCTTTTAAAAATGATCACTAAGCTAATCGTCACTTCAGTTCATCTTTCGATCAAAATATCTGTAATTCAAACCCGAAGAAATTAAAAAACTCTATAATGACTCATTCATCTATCCAGTTCAATGCCCACTTCTTATAATTCTGAATTATGCAAAATCTAAAAATTGACAAATACGTGATAAAAATTAAAAACAAATAGCTTTTTGCAATATTAACATCAAAATATTTCCGCTCATTTACATTTTTTACATCTGAATTATGCAAATCTGTTCACCACTGATGATTTCTTTTTTAGATCAATGCTGTTTAGTAAATTTGTAAGGAACACAAAACTGGAGCGATTTATGGATCAAGCATATAATGCGACGCTTCAAACGCATCATTCTGCTACACAAACCGATATCACATATGCTGCAAATACTGCTATCTTTGAAGAGCAAATCCATTTTCTCCGTGGTAATTAAATGCTTGCCTATAATAATTGTTGAAAAAAAAACGGATACTGTTATTAAGGAAGAGCAAAAAAGTTCATCTTTACGCTACTATTTATAATCGTAAGGCACTCATCGTAGGTTCACGAGTTTCATCATCGATCAGCTGCCGATCGACCTATTCACCTTCGAACGCTTTTGATGCTGAAAGTATATTATCCGATGCCTTTGGTGATATTGAATTCACGGAAGCATGTGCTCTGTTTGCAACCACTAATGATTCTAATAGTATCTGTGCATCAGTTGCTTCCGGCCATCTAGCACAATTACCAGTCAAGAAGCAACTCGATTCAGTTTTAAAACAGAAGCCGAAATTGTTAGTATTGCTTCAACGCTTTTTCTATCTACAGGACACAAGGCTGAAATGTCTTTCATATCAATTCATCGTTTCTAAACAAAACTGTATTCTTTTGATTTGCTAATCTTATGTCATTCTGCCATTCTGACAAAAATGTTCTTTAATTGAAAACTTTCATATATATCGATTTACAATTTAAAATTTCCTTTTTTTTTTGACAAAATTGCCGTACTTTTTTTACATTAATTAAAATTTCTATTAGAAATCTTTTCCTTATTTTATTCAGATAAATTGGTAAGTGTTGAAAATTGTTTATATTAGACCCTAAAACATGCGTAATTTTGTAGGAAGAAAATATCAAGATGTTTAAGGACAACATCCTGCCATGCTACGATATCTTCTCACTCAAATGAAAGTTCAACAACAGCTTTATTTCCTCCTCTGTCAAATGCACAACTTTCGCGGAACAGAAGTTACTGTCAAATTCGGTACTGTTTTATTCATTTCCTTATAAATTGTACAATAAAGTTTTGTTAATGCCATTTAAAATAAAAAAATTCGCACTTTTTATTTTTGTTTTGATTTCGCATCTGCCTCGCCTTTTGTTGATGAAGTGCTAATATAATGAGATTTGCAGTTCACTGCCATCATCTTTTCAACGTTCATCGTTGCAATCGATTCCCTCATTGTTCTCACGAAAGTGCAGTGATGAATTGTAACAAATGGAGTTCTTGAACTAAATGATGATGACCGATTTCGACCATCTCAGTTTTTGATGGAAGCTATTTCGGGAAGGGTATAAATAAGATGTTGCAACAGGAGTGTTCGTGAAGAAAGAAATGAAAATACAAAGGTGCAAGGAAAGATAATCGGAAGTAAACGATGGGAAGAGTAGCGGGAGGATTAGTTAGCAATTCAATTAATCATTAATATGTATTTCTTCGTAAACAAATACTTTGATCTGTTAATTTATGAAGATGCATGAAGTTATGGCTAATTTTCACCTCGATAAAAAAAAAAAGCTCCGATAAATGATTGATTTGAATTGACAAATTTTCTGACACTTGTCTGGTTTTATTTCCCTTTAGAAAATTCCAATTTGATGTAGTTCGACTTTTCGAGCACAATCTTCACATTCCTCTAACGTTAAAGAAGATAAGAAAGAAGAAAAAAGATAAAAATAAAGAATATGATAGCAATAATATTTCACGGATTATTAAGAAAGTGATTTATAGAATTCCGAAGCTTTTAGTTTAAGCGCTACGCAGATTATTTTAGGTTACTCGGCAATGGCTATCATGCTATTGTTCTCCAAGCATTGAAACTTCAAAGATATTCGATGCTCAAGAATATTTTCTAGGTTAACACTGACATAATTTTTAACCTAACTGAAAACGTGCCTGCATGCTGTCGCCTCATTTATTACCATTTATTGTATTGCAACTCATCCTAGAGATCAACGTAATTTCATTTTTAATTCAAGAAAATAAGAATTTTAAAAGATTCCGCAGAAATATCTGTTTAATTTTAATCAACACATTATTCTAACAACATCAATCTCATTTTGGTTTGCTTTCCCGAATTTCATCAATATAAAAGTTATGATATAAATGTTGGCCATATTAGCTGCTGGAAAAACATTTTAAAATACTTTCGAAGTTACAGCAAGATGTTCTTCTGAAAAAATTCCTTGATTCAGTTTAGTTTATTTATGTATTGGGCAAATTACGCAATGTCTTTGAAAATCATATCAGTAAATTCAGTTTTTTTATACAGAATATAACTGATAAAGCTTCAAACTAACTTATCACGGCTTCCAAAGATTCATTTCTGCTCAAGCAATTTTAACATCAATTCATTCAATGGATCTGGTTATTCCGTACTTCGATCGTAATAAATATATTATTATTTTAATTTTGAATTAAAAAAAATTAAGTAGCAACAATCATTCACACTAAATTATCTTGCGGTTTTCTGTCTTTAAAAAAATATATTATGTTAACATCCTTTTCAATCAGTTGCTGATGATGTGTTAGCATTTGTGGATTCCGTAATAATTGCAATATGATTCCGAATCAAGTCAGTTTTCATATCAAAATAAAAGAAAAGAAGGTGAAAGATGGATAGGTATCGTTCACACTTCGCCTTTTACATTCTTTTTTCTCTTTAATTTTTTTAAGAAATATTTTAAAGTTCGTCCAATTTCAAGAATTCCTATCATTTTTAATTCAATTAATTAATGTGATAAATCAAAACGAATGAGCTATTGCATTTGTTCAGTTTCGTAAAGAGTTTCAAAAAGTTTAAAAAAGTGAAATTTACGATCTGGATAATAAGAATCTTTCATAATATGTATAACGGAAAATTCGGCGAATTAGAAATCTTAAATTTTAACTGAATTTATGCACAACAAACAGGACACCTTTACTCTTTTTTTTTCTTATTCAATTAGAAATATAAATTTATTTAGTTTTCATGGATAAGAAACCAAAATTTCCCCAAATTTGTTCGGGATTTTTTTTTTTCAGTTTGTAGTTTGCATTTTGCATTTTTAATATCATTTTTAATTCATCCTCAGCCTTGACTGACTGTCTTTCACATGAGTAGCTTTTTTATTTGGCCATACCTTTTTTAGTCACTTTATTGAATTTTTAATGAATTTTGTTTAAGACTATCCTTAAAATTAATTCAAATTCCTTGCACTCCATTTTTTCAGTGTGGAGATTAATTTTCAATTAGTTTTCGGATTTAAATTCAATTTTTGAAGCTTTCTTTTTTAGTTGAGCATCTTCATTCAACATGCATTTACTCCTTGCTTCGGCTCTTCACTATGGAAAAAAAAGATGTGACTTTTTCTTTGGAAATTGACTTAAGTGAAATCATCGGAAATCACCAATTGTTTCTCTTGGTCCTATCTCTTATAGTACATGATAGGTTATGGGGCTTTTATCAATGACAATTTTGATGTATATAGTTTTAAATCATTAAATCTACTTAATCCAATTATTAAGTCCAAGTCTGATTAAATTTGAAGAATAGGCGGAACAGAACTACGGAACAGAACTATGACTTGTTCTGAATAAGGAAGGAAAAGGGAGTGTTTTCCGCTTAAATTATTTACATTCTTTTTCGTATAAGGAAGATAGGCAACGCATCCATTCAAGATAGAACTTTTTTTTTGGCTCTGATAGCATCAAGACTTGTTATTATGGGCTAAACAGGCTCAATGCTTTCTCCCACCACAATTCAAAATATATAAGGAAGATGAAATTTAAAAAAAAAATGAACTTCATCTTCTTTATTTCCTATTAAACTGGCATGATATGTTATCAGTAATTCGTATTTGTTCGCTCTATTCTTCATTCACCTCTCCAAGAATGTCCTATTCGCTGACGAAGTTCCTATTTTTGACAGCACATTTCAGCAAGCTCAATTTATTATATGATAGATTTCCGAATAAAATGATTTAAAAAAAAGAAATGCAAAAAGTAATTTGGTGAAAATAAAGTTTTGAAGCCATTTCATGAATCAAAATGAAGAAAAATATGTTCCAGCAAGTATTTTGAACTTTGCTGATATCCTAGCTCGTCATTTTGAATCATCTACTTCTAGTCTGTAAAAGAACGCTATGTATGCCATCATTATAAGCCAAGGTTATCATTAGAATTCATCCTATTTCGGCATAATTAGTCCAGAGTTGGTCCGATGAATCCGACAGTCTCATGATTAATTTTTGGCACTTCAACATTTCCTATCAAAGAAACGGAAGAATGAAAATTGTTTCTGTAATGGAATGAAGGAACAGTTCTTTACTTGAAAAGTTGTTCTTTTAGTGAGCAAATAGGACAGATTTCGCTAAAAATGAGTTCTGCTTTTAAGAATTCAAGGATAAAAGCTTTGACTTAAAACATTTGTTGCGTTCTTCGAACTCATAATATTAATGAGAGTTTAACAAATTGTCGTATTACTGTCCACTCATTTATGAATTTAATCATCGATTAATCAAATACTGATAAAGGAACATGAGATTCATCTTGTTAAAAAATACTCGAGACAATACGAAAGTGATCGTATAATATTTATAGAACACAATTGATCATTGATCGGAACATGTCTGAGCCGAAATCAATTGGACATTTTCCAAGAGAAAAAAAAAAATATTTTCGAATTCATATCGTTTGATCTTTGTTCTATATATTGCACAGACGACTGTTCAGCAACTATTTCAACTATTTTTGCTTTAAACAGAACTCTTTTCCTTCATCATCTCTTCGATCGTATCAACCATTGCGGAAAGTGCATGGTATCGGTCAGAATTATCACGAATTGTTAATTCATTTTTCATCTGATCAATCAATTCATCCCACTCCTTCAATATTTATTTCATTTGGTCCTTTTCAATGAACACCTTTTTGTTCAACTGCAAAAAATCGATCCATCGATCGATGACAAGATGAGTCAACGTGACAACAGTCAACTGCTCCTATTTGCTATATTTTCATTTCTTGTATATGAAAGATATTCAGATCAGCTCAGTTTAGAAATCTGTTCTAATCTATTTCAGCACAATGGAGAATTCTGTTTCATAAAGTTGGAATAATGTTTGAGAAAAAAACCTAATCTTTTGAGAATCAATTATTCAAAAATTTTCGAAAAGATGATTCAGTATTCTTTGAAGTTAGTCTAATTTTCACAATTCTCTTCTTCATTATCATTTTACTAATTACCTCAACGAGATTTTTGGGAAAGAAGAGCTACTTATAAAAAATATCTCGAGATCATTTGCTCTCTACCAGAAGAAAAGCATCTATTGCACTGTTTGCTTTTGAAAAATCTGATGATTTAATCTAACAGCAAATCATTTCAAACAATGCTGAAGTTCATGCTAATTTAATGTAGTCGTTTATTGCCATTAGCAATCAATTAAAGCACTGAGATTTATTTCTTATTTCTTTCTGTTTATGTTTATTTCATGTTTCTGCTTAGGTTCGTTCTAGAAAGGCTGCCAAATTTTTTCCTACCACCGGTGAAAAATAGTAAAATTCTCAAGCCAATAAAGATCAAAAAAGTGCTGCTAGCTTTACCCTAGTAAATTGAATATTACTTGTTTTCTACACGTGCATGTATGGTAACCACTGCATTTGTGAATTTTATTCATTTTGAGACAGTTATTATTTCTTAATTATCAAATATCAACCTGATTTTTACAAATTATCCTTTGATTTTGTGATAATCTATCGAAGTTGACATTATTTATGTCTAACAAAGCAATAGGCTTATCTTAGGAGAGATGATATTTTAATATCACAAATTAAAGTTTCTTCTAATTATGTGATACATAAAGGTGTTAATGTTGATAGAAGTGCAGTTATTGGCGGTTCAATCTAATTAGCATTGCTTAGTAAAATATTTTCCATCTATTCACTGTGCGAGTGCTTATGTCTCTTCTGGTCAGATCTCTTTTTCTAGAATTATCAGCTTGTCGATTATAAAGAATTGCTTCAAACTCAGTTTATAGTGTATCATGCGATTATGATACCTGACATTTGCTATCAACAAATTTAATTTGATTAATTGCTCACTTCTATTTCTTTTTTTGTTTATCTATAACACAATATGGATGTAACATCCTCATATCACGATGAGGGATTATTAATTTTCAGTATGCAAATGCGTGATCAACAATAATATTTACCCAAGAGGCTTGTAAACTCGCTAAGTTTCTTCTCTCCGTTCTCACTAATTTTCTCTTTGTAGTTGCAGCAACAAAAATTCTTATACAAGGATCGGAGTTAGAAAAAAAAGTGGAAGTGTCTTTATGACATTCCCAAGCATCCAGATAGCTAGTAATAAAAGTAATGGACATATGAATTTGACAATATTCTTTTAGCGGTAATATATTATCTCGAGAACAGTCAAATTAAAATTTCTTTTAAAATTATCAGGCGATGTTTCTAATTTAATGTATAATTGATATTCTTATCAAGTATATATTTAATTAGAAACATCGCCTGATAACTGTAGGTTTTTGTAGTGGACGGTGGCTTACAGCATATTAATTGTACAAAAATAAAAAATGAGAGATGAAGTATATAGTATACATGCTTTAATTGTTACGACATTTCCGACAGTTAAAGGTTCAACATTTGAATAATATACATAAGCTCTGACCATTGCAACATTCTAGAAAATTGAAATAGGTTTCTGTTGAATAGGTTTTAGAAAAAAAAAAAATATTTTTTTTTTTTTTTTAAAAAAAGGCTTTAGAAAAAATACTTTTTGTGTGAAAACATTTTCTCTTGATTAGCTGTTATAGGCAATAATTATTTAAAGAATAATATTTTTAATGGAGAGTTTATCAATGTTAACCGTTAACAGTAGTTGATAAGAATATCAGCACCTATGCTGTACCGACTTATTTCGACAGCTGGAATAAAAAATTTTTTTATTTGATGGCCGAGATACTTGTTGGTAGGATAGAAGGGATATTTGCTGGGAGATTGGTTGATGATGAATACATGTTGGATGAGAAATGAAGGAGTACAACTCGCCGCGTTATTGTAGTGGGCGTTCCTTTACATACTCCCATCATTGTACATGACCCAGGCTATAGGACCGGAAGCATCTGCATGTGAAATAGTTCCCGGCATTTACCATTGAAGACAAAGCTTGATAATCGCAAAGATGAGAATTACATTAAGTATGGTCATACTCATTACATCTTGAATGATGGATCATGTGGGAAATATTTTAGCAACTAATGCTTTGATTGTTTGAATATACTTATGCTAAGATTATTTCGATCTTCAAGAGATTTCGACATTTTAACAAAACAGATCGGAAGATGAGATAACGAAGACTTTATGACAAAATATCCCCATATTAATACTTTGGTTATTACAACATATATTTTATAAAATTTCTGAATTTCCCGACAACTTCAAATTTAAAAGACATTAATTTGTGAGTCGATGCTAATGAGAAGGATTTGCAAAATTAATGCAGATTTATGCGAATTTAGCCTCAAAACCTGTGAGGAAGATTGTTTTTTCTTAAGTTTTATATGTTAATATCATAAATATGGGGTAAAAATTATGCCTTTTCAGCTATTATTGTATCAGAATCTTAAATCATTTCATGCTAACTTCATCAAATACAAATGGCTTCCATTCTTTGATCCTTGTTTTGTGTCTTTTTTTTTTTTTTTTGGAACAAAAATGATGCGATTTGTTTTCTTTCATGAAATTTATCTTTAAAATTTGGAAGAAGTATTTTCGGGATATTTTTTAAAAATCGTAAATTATGATATTGTGGCTAAATTTATTGTACTCAATCAAAATCCCTTTTTTCTTTTTTTTTTTTTTTTTTTTTTTGGATTCCTCTTTTTGCGAGCAGAGAAAGAAGGGAGAAATAGCTTTCTAACTGATTCAATTATTTCTACTTATAATCCTTCACTTTTCAGTGCAGCTTTATTCTCAAGTTATAGAAGTTTCACTGCTAATTGGGTCTAGTCGTTCTAAAATTGAATACTCAACTCAATTTCAGTCCCATTAGTCTTGTCTTTATACTCATTAAGTAATAAGCTGGAAAAACTGTACGATGAAATTATTTGAAAAAAAAGATTCTAACTTTGAAAAAGTACCTGTAATTATGTGAAGATAATAAAATAAATTTATTCGCTTTTCAAATTTTAGGTTACGCTATATTTTTACAGATACTTCCTTTGAAAAGTAAATTAAAAGATGTGAGGTTGCATCGATTCAAATCAAGCAAGTTTGCTTGCAAATGATTGTGCGATGTTTGCTTATCAATTGATATGTTTTTTACGATACCCATGGGCAGATAGTGTGGTCAGTCATTCCATTCAATTTTCTAACGGGAATTCGCAAAAGAAATGCTTGAAGAAATAAAAGTGTTTATATTAAAAAAGAAAGGATGAGCAAATAATGCAAACTATTCATTATCTTTTTTGTAATGAAGGTTCCGTATCTTTTCATTGTATATTTAAGTTTATTACTATATTCAGTTAAAAAAAAAAAGGAAGCTTTTTTCATTTTTCAAATCTTTTGGTTTGAAACGCTTCTTTTCAGTATTTTAGAAAACCAATTCATGAGAATTTCTGCATAGTGCCAAGTTTGTAGTCTATGCTTATCTATTATTTACACTTGAATCCGTTTCCTTAGCGATATCAATGGATGGATCGACTGTTGAAAACACCTATTTTGTGTGTTGTAGATATTCCAGACTTTGTTCTTCAGGTTTAAAAGTAATGGAGAAGAGATGAAATTAGAGGCGCAAAGAGAGTTTGCTAAGTAGGAGGAATATGTCAATCTATCGCCTACCAAACTCAAAAAATCCTCAAGAGCCAATAGATGATTACTTTTCCACTGGTGAACGAGTTTACAAATTTGACAATGTAAGCTTATTTTTCAGCTCTTCAAACTTCAACTTTTCAACTACATATACCAACTAACTTAATTTTATTCGATTTAATTCGATCTGATATAATCTAATTTCATTTTTATGCTTTTTTTTTTTTTTTTTTTCTAGATCACTGATCAATTCGAAGGACGCTTTGTGCATTTATCATTGAGTCGCGACGGTTTACTGTTATTTTGGAAGCAATATAAGGTTTTTTGCCGTTTTTGATTTCTGAATTTGCATTTGCGTAGTCATATTTAATAAGAATGGAATAGATTAAAAGTGAAGAGGAAATGCTTCATTTAACTTCAGTATGAGAGCATTATAAGTTTGGACATTACCTCTGTCTTGCAATCCAGGGTGATGAAGTGGTCGCTTCGGAATCTTGCTATATCGATGATATCATTGATGTATTTTCGGATTGTTGTGCAGAAAGTTCGCGACGACAAGGGATTCATCAAAAAGTACACATAATTATCATCTCATGGATATATACAAGCAGGAGAAAATTATTCAGTAATATGATGTATAAGGCAAATTTAAGTACATGAGAAATGAATGCTTTTTTTGCCTACTTCAATAATATAAATTTTAGTAATAGATGTAAGTAGAAAATTGCTCAAGTTTTTTTAACTTTATAAACATATCTACTAAAACGTCATTTGCGCCTATCCAGTAATGCATCACTGCCCAGATGTAGAGTTTTAGAGTTACTGGAAAATAAAAATTTAGGAATTTCATTTATTTCAAATGACGCAGTGCTAAGATTATTGTAAATATTCTATGTTTACAACTAAAAAGCTAAATTTGTCAGTACAGATCCTTCCTCCAATACCTAATTCCTTATCTATTAAAATTTCTATTAATTACATTAATTATCTACAGCTAATTGCTAAATAGAACGCTGACTTTAAACTTTTAACGTTACATTTAGCGCTTTTCTAAAAAACTGTTTTGCTCATACAATGAAGAAGTACATTTTGCAGGACTGAGCCTTACTACCATAAATATGAAGAATTCTTAATGTACATGTCCCATCCGTTCTGCGTGAAATTAAATAGCTCCCTTTCTCTGCAATTTCCAACGATCCTTTCTATTTGCACTCAAAATAATCCAAGGGATCATTTAGTGGCAAAATATGATCTTGATAGAATAAGTATTGGACTAACTTTAAACAGCTGGATAAACAAGACAAACAGATTCAGAGTTTCTTATTTAAAGCTTGCCATTCTACACTTTTGTTGATTTTACAAATGAATTTTTTAGTTGGATGGTTACATTAAAAAAACGCTTGCTGGTACCTTTTTCGCAGAGAAATGTACGCTGTCAACACAGTTTCTGACCGTAATGTATGGTACCGATGCCGTCTCTCCCAATGCGCTAATTTTCCTCATTGATTCCGAATATAATGTTCTAGTAAAATCATTATTAGCATTGGAATTTAATTCAGAAGAAAGCTGGGATTTTTTAAATATGCAACATACACGTATGGCAGCATATTACTGATGGAGATTTTGTGGAAATACTACTTACTTTTTCCTTCTATTGAAAATCAGAAGATGATGGAGAGATTTCAGTACTTCCAAAAAAATGCATAATCTGTGCATTATATATTTGATAGCAGATTCCGTGCAAGACTACGTGAAATCTTATGACTTCTGATTTGATATGACGCACAGATCAAGAAATCGAAGCATGACAAAGGAACTTTTTTGTTTTGCTTCGGTCTCTTGATTTTGTGTGTCACATAAAATCAGAAGTCAAGTTCAGAATCCTTTTTTCCTGAAGGCCAATGGATAATGATGTTATATTGTCAAGCAATTCACTTAAATATATGCCTTTATTTTTTATACGCACTTATATCATTTTTTCATATTTTTCATTCAAAGAAAAGGAAGAAAGACAATGAAATAAATTTCAGCGTTGGCTGAATGAGCTTCGTCGATTATCAGTGAAAGCATTAAAGGAATTGTCATTTCAAGGTTGCTTTTATTACTGGCAGCGACTATTCACCAAAATCAAACATTCCACAGATACTGATCAAGTTTCAATCAATGAGTTGGTTTTCTTTGTCCTCAAATATTAAAAAATTTCGGTCATTCGATTCTCTGGTAGAATATGTTATTTAACATAAGTAGCTCGTTGTTGATTTCACAAGATCGTAAAAACAGATGAAATTTATTAACTGAATAATCAGACTTATTTAGAAGCATATTAATTCTAACACACCATTAAATTTTAAAAGTTGGAAAACAAATTTATAACCGATAAAAGATTCATGAATCTTTCTCCATTTTCGCAAAATTGTATGTTACTTAAACAACATTTTAATTATTACTTACAGAATTTTTAAAAATAAAAGCTGCCGTAGAGGAAGAGATTAAAGTTGATTCCAATGGATGGTTTAAATTTTTTTCTTGAAATCAGAAAAAAAATTTGCAAATGGCATGAAGGCATCATTTATCTTATCACATTACTGACTAATTGTCTTTCATCCTTGCAATATAGCAACTTTAATAGCTCAATTTAAAAAAGATGAGTAATAAAAAGTGTCATTTCTCCTCTCTTTCCCTTCATCGTAAACTAATAGATGCAAACATTCTATTGACTTCGAAAAAAGAAAAAATATGAAGACGATTTATCAAGTTTTACACCATAATGCAAAATGACATTTTTCAAGAAAATGAAAAATCAGATATCAAAAATTGAACGAGAGCATTCTTGTTAGGCTGCATTCTGAAATGTCGAGTTGAATAGTTTTTACCTATAAATTATCGACTCTTCACCCAACAGAGTGTTCAAAGATTACTAGTGGAAGCCTTATCTAAGAATGTCTTCACGTGGGCTGAAAATTGAATATGCTTAGTTTCATAATACTTACATATATTTAGAAAAAAAAAATCACAATCTAAACAGCATATTCGATGTCCATTTTGACTGGATTAATTCAGGATTATTCACACTAAGATAAAATAGACTTCAAAAGTTTTCTGCTCTATTTATTACGTTGACATCTAATTGATGTTGAAAGATTTTTTGAAGTTACAATTTGAAAATCATTTTAGATTTCATTGTTAATTCTAAGCCTTAGATGTATTAAAAATAAGTGATAAAACAAAATATCTAGAAAAATGATGCGAATCCATTTTATTGCAGCATATTGGATGCTGTTCTATTCATAAAAAACAAGGAAGATCGGAAAGACATTGAGAAATCGTTGAAGGCACTTCCTGCCTTCCATAGTAAGGTTGTGTTTAGTTTTGTTCTAGTTGAACTTTTGGGTCAGCTGGTTGAACGTTTTGTTCTTGTTGAACTTTCGGTTTTCAGTTCATTTCATATTAATTTGCTATAAAACTAAAAAAGACAAAGTGGAATAAGGCAAAATTTATTATGTTTCGTAACTGTATTGAACGAATTTAGGAAACGATTTCAACGGATGAAATAACAAATGACTTCGTTTTCTCCTGTTATTGCTGTATTTGTGAACGGACTGATGTGGATTACATATTTCGTAAAAAGTAAATCAGAAGTTTCTACTATAATTATGTCTTGCGGCTAAAAAATTTATTATCTTATAAAAATGCTAAATTGATGGAAATACGAATAGAAATTATCTTGTTACGAAATACGTAGAAAAAACTTCATTTTTTATTTTGACTTTTTTTCAGATGAATAGGGTGGATTAAGCACTTGAATAACATAATGACTTTTGAAGGACATATTTCCAATAGGAGAAAAGAGAGGAAAAAAAAAAAATGAAAAAAAGTGAGGCGAATTTTTATCTCTGAGTAATATCAGCGGTAACATTAGGAAGATGGTTTCTAAATTATAATTTCAGATTTGGAGGCAAGAAAACGGTAGATGCAGAGCATTTTGCAAAATATCTCAAGGAGGAGCATTATGATCCGAGACTCAATGAATTGCTTTATCCATCACCCACCCCAGAAATCGCTCAGTTTTTAATTAGCGAGATGAGCAGAAATAGTATATTTCTTACATGAATTTATATTTACTTTTCTTTTTAGCGTTGTGAATGAATACTTTTTTACTATATTTTACTTCCCAACTCTGTTGTTGTTCTCACTTCTCATACTTATGGTTGAATTTAATATCTTGTTTCATTAATTTTTTAAGTGTTCTTTTCAGAAGAACATCTAACAAAGGAATCATTTCTGAGATTTCTGCTAAGTGCCTACAACATCGGTATGCATCGACATCATCTGATGCTAAAAGAAGAAAATATGCATAAACCAATTTCACATTATTTCATCAATAGCTCGCACAACACATACCTTAAAGGTTGAAGATTACATTCATTCCAAATATCAAAATAAGATCAAATAGTATGAATGATATAACTTGCTTTATGTTTATTAATAATGAGAAAGAGTAAAAACTGACTTGCTAATATCTATATATTGCTTTTTTCAGCTTTTATAAGATTTTATAACGGATTGCTTTTTTCTGTTTTTAACTGCTTCGTATTTTAAAGTTCGCAAAAATTTTCTAGAGATTTGAAAGATTACAAGCATTTCCAAATAAAAGGTTTCTTGTATTCATCAATTTATCAGTTAGCAAATAATCACTGAATCAGTAAAATAAAAAATTGAACAATTAAATTGATTGTTAACGTGATTTTTATATTTTTTAGTTTAAAAAAAGTTTGCATAGGTTACCAAGTGAATTCCAAAAGTTCCGTAGAAATGTATCGTTATGTGCTATTGTCCGGATGTCGTTCCATTGAACTTGATTGTTGGGACGGATCAGGTGGTGAACCAATTATCACGCATGGACCTTCGCAGCTTACTAGAGTCACACCTGTACTATTTAAGGTTTATTGTCATTTTTTGATCAGTTTAAAATCAGTTAATTCCTAATTTCCATAAAAAATGATTTAATGAGATAGCTGCGTGAAGGAAATTCAGGAGAGAAAAGTATGAGAAAATACTTTCAGTTCAATATGATGAACACCATATATGTCGTACATATAGTATCGTACAAGTGTACATGTAGTAAGCCTTTTTAATTTCAAAAATGAAATTTGCTTTCGATTGCAGCGAGGAACAAAATATGCCAATCGTTTTCTCAGAATGCCTTTTAAAGACGTAGTTGTTTTCATTTCATTTAATCTTGAACTACTCTACAAATTTTCTTTTTTCGCAAGAGCAATCTAAATTAATGAATGTGATCTTTGCTTTTCATTGATGTCTCAAATCAGAGAACGAATTTCAGGATGTTATTATAGCAATTGCGGAAACGGCTTTCTTGATTTCTGAATTTCCCGTTATTTTGTCATTAGAGAATCATTGTTCTGTAAAACAACAAAAGAAAATTGCTTTGTATTGCCGAGAAATTTTCGGAAATTTATTACTCACCGAACCTTTGAGCAATTATCCGGTATTTCAGCATTCATTTTACCAAAATTAGCTCTTCCGATATTTGGTTTTCTAATTTGGAAACTATAAGCGGTTTAAAATAGACAAATATCAAAAATTAGGTGAATTTATAAAACCGTTAAATTTATTAGTATTGTTTAGATCAAGCAGGGTGCGAATTTGCCGTCTCCAAATGCGCTCAGGAAAAGAATTTTGATCAAAAATAAGAAAATCAATGATGCAGGAACAGAAGATTTTTTTAACAGATCAACTAGTGAGTCAAAATCATCGCTCATAAAACTTTTCAGTTATTAAAATTAAAGATTAAAAGATCCTTATAGCGAGACTTTTCTCCTTGAATACCGTTAATCTCATCTAGTCATGCTATCAGTCTTTTTATAATGAGTCGTCTCAAATTTTATTGAAAATGATATAATTAATTTAATGATTCTAAAATTGAATTAGGTGAAACTTCAAAATCACTTTAAGGTATCGCTTAAATTTAAGTAGAATTGATGTTTTCTTAATTTTTAAGTGTTCCTTCCATAGTGTTTCCGTCAAGTGGTAGGAATAGATTCAGAAGTGTGAATCGTTAAATTCAACAATCAGTTTCCAGTAATTTCCATTCCTGTGCTTACTGTGCACATCATAAACTTCAACAATGACTGTTTCAGCATCGACATCGACATCACAGAGTGTCATGGAAAGCGATCTCAGTGAAAGTGAAAACAGCGAAAGAGGCGGGTTCCAAATTAACTGACGAAGTTTTGAGTCCTACCTGACTAGCTTAATGAAATTAAAATTAAATTCAATTAAATTTAAAATTTATTTGAGTTCCTATTTATTCAAATTATTTATTTTGCTCACAAAGTCATTTTTGTATTAAAAAATTAACTATTTTAAAAATTTAGACGATATCATACACCAAAATGAAGCCAATATAGAGGAACAACTGCAGAGCTCAGTTAGTTATTATTGTTATTTCACGAAATCCTACAATCAAAAATTCTTATTTTTTGACTTTCAAACCACTCATAATCCTTAAGAAATTATAGCTAGTTGCTCGTGAACTGTCGGACCTCGTGAATTATATGCGTGCTATGGGCAAGTTCACATCATTTGCAGATTGCGAAAGTAAGTAAGTTTTCCGCTGTTCTCAATTTATAGTTTCTGAAGAAAGAGAAATATAATTAGTTTCTGAAAAAATTCAAATAATTTCTTTCACAATTGATAATCCCAATAATTTTTTGATGTTTCGTTTTTTAATACTTTTTAGCTTTTACTAGATTTTTTTATTGATGCCTATTGATATATAAAGTAATTTGAAAATCAATATCAATGCAAAATTAGGTTGACTTTTTAAAAAATAGTGATTTGAGTATAAATTCTAGAAATCTTCATTGCACTTAAAACATCGAGTTTTACCAGTAATAACTTTTTCTTATGAAAGCAAACGATACCTATAACATCATTACCATTTTCAATTTTTTATTTCTCGCATAAAATTCATAAGTAAAGGTTGAAATGATTTGCTATAGGCAGACAGATGAGTTCTGAATTATTTTCGATGAACGAATCTCGTGCTTATGAACTGGTAAAGCAGAATCCTATTGAATTCGTGAATCACAATAAAAGACAAATTACCCGTGTTTATCCAAAAGGCAAACGTGTTGATTCCAGCAATTTTTGGCCTATTGTACGTTTCCATAATTCAAAATATGACAGCTTTTGAGCTCATTTACTAAATGCTTTTGAATGTTTTAATAGACTTCTCTAGAAAATTTGGATCTCGAAAAATAGGAAAATTTTTTTTTTAGAAATTTTGGAATTGCGGTTGCCAAATGACGGCTATAAATATGCAAACACCTGATATACCGTTCCAAATGAATGCTGCATTTTTCGAACAGAATGGCCGTTCCGGTTACGTCCCCAAACCGAGTTTGATGCGTAAAGCTGATGCAAAGTTTAACCCATTCGAAACGCATACTATGGATCTCGTTGTGCCCGCTTATCTTTCTGTTACTGTTAGTTTCTTTTTGGCATTGATTTATTTCTGAAGTTCGAGAATTTTTGATTTTCTGTTCAATGCAAGTTATTTGTAGATAATTTCTGCTCAGATGCTATCATTTGCATGCGAGAAGCGTCCCTCAACATATGCAGAAGTGAATTTTTATGGACATTTTAACGATTTATCGCGATTTTCGAAGCGAAAATATCGCACGAGAATTGTTATGGATAATGGAATTAATCCCATTTATATGAACTTTTGTGAGGAAAGTTTTAAGTTCGAAAAGGTTAGTTACCAGAAACTTTAAACTTTTCAATTTTTATAAAAATTCGGATTAAATAAACAAATACTGTCGATATCACTGAAAGTATGAAAGAAACATCGAGAACTCTTCTTTCAGTTAACTTAAACACATAAATTTAGCGGGCAATTTCGTCATTGAAAGTGTACAAGTTCACTGAAGGTCGAGGGTCATTATCTTCCATTTTACAGATAATATTTCCGGCAATGGCATCAATTCGTTTGGCCGTGTACGAAGACAATGGTCGTCTTATCGGACATTGCTTCTTACATGTAGATTCATTCTTGATTTCTAAAATATGAGAACGAGTTGCTGTTTTAATTATTTATTAAAACTTACCGGTCATTTCATTCACTGCTTTGTCAGGGCTAATCACATGACTTCATGCTAACATGATTGACCTATGACCTTCTGAAGAAGATTATGATATTCCATGTGATGCCGTTTCCTTTAATTTAACTACGGCTTTATTCTATTCACAATAATTTGTTGTTTAAGTTTCAACTAGTTTCTTGTTCTATAAATGAGCTTTAACTGGTTTCTTGCTTTATACAGTCAGTCTGTTTTGCAATAAAATAATTTCAGGTCCGTTCAATTCAACCAGGGTTCCGACACATTCCACTTCGAAATGCTCACAGCCGTCCATTGGGTCCCGTGTCACTCTTTGTTTTATTCCTTGTCCATGATTATATCGACGATGGAAGCGTTAGTACGGCTTATTCAATTTATCAAAAGATCATTTTCTTTTTTTTTTTCTTCAAAAGAACCATTCTTCTTTAGTGCCTTATGATCGAATGCCAATTGCAAGGCACCGATTATTTCGATTAGTGATGTCGGAAATAAAGAATCTACACGAGTGTTTTTTTTTTTTACCTCTATGACCGAAATATTAAATTCACAAACTTTTAAATTTAGTGTTTTCACATGTTTATTTAGTTTAATCATTTATTCAAAGAAATTAAAAACAATTAATCATTACAGATCTGGTAAACGCATTACAAAATCCAATCGAGGCCATGAAAAAGATAATGGAAAGTGAAGAAGGTTTGTAATTCCTGTTGATATTTTAAAATATTCTTAAACCTATATTTTTGCTTGAAATAACTAAATAAATTGATTTAATTAAGCATTTAATATATCAAAAGTTCTGTTAAGCTGTTGAAACATTTGAAATTTGATAGCGGTCTGTTCGTCCAAGTAATCAGAAGTGAAAATTGATCAAAATACCATGTTTTTTGCAATTTTTAGCAGCTTCTGCAGCGTTGATAAATCCCATAGATACCATGAAACAACGTGAGAAAATGCTTTTGGCGTTAGAGGAAAGTGAGCCGCAATCATTATCTGCAGAATCAGCACTTTGGGATATTCAGAGGTCAGAAGAGGGCAAAGAATTCAGTAGAATGACTCAAGTCCGAAGTTTTGAAAATAATGCTGGCTTATTATCGAAAGTAAGCATTTTTTATATTAGCTGAAATTTGATACATAATAATAGTATTGAAATTTAAGATTTCTCAGCCTAAAATCGTTTAGTTCTTTACAATACTCTATCCTCATTATTTTCTTATTTTTGATTGAAAATGTTTCGTAAAGAGAGTTTTTTTAGATGAAATTCTCAAGTGTGGAAAGTGAATTAGGAAAAGAAGGAGGCATATGTGAAGACGGAATGAAGTCGCTTAGTTTTGATAAACGGAATTTGTCTGGTAAAATAAATAAAATTAATATTTAATTATTTTTGTTTAAAAGGTTGATTTCGAACTTTTGTTTTTTTTTCCACAATTAGATGATTAAAATATTCCATTAAATAATTGAGATCATAGTTTTCTTTTGAAAAACTATTGTTTGGTGTGTACGGCATACAGATAATGCGGTACATGAAAGGTCCGAATAACTGTAAGTTCCAGCAAGTTTTCATGGCTTTGAAACTGCGGGCGGATTTCAATTTTACTATATTTTCATGATAATAAATGATTTTTTTGGATGGGTGATTAAATAGGAATGTATTTCTACAGTTCGAGGACTGTCTTCTTTTTGCAGTTTTCCTGGGAATGATGAAATTGAAATGTTTTTTTTTTTTTTTCATTGATAAGCATCAGGGACTCAAGTTTTAATCCCATGCGAATTTAGTACCACTTTATTATATTTTATTCCTACAATATATTAAATTTACAGAAAAGCTAAAGGAACGCTTTTATTTGGATGATATGGAAATCAGGTTTTTAAGCGAGGATGAATTAGCCAGCAGCCAGAAAGTTGTAAAGTTGGAGAAAATTTTCAAGAAGAAACATCAATCCATCCTGGACCTACTTGATGTTTCCTCTAAGCAAAAGTATTGGTTATTAATGGAGCATAGCTCCAAATGAGGAAAAAGATAAGAGAATGATGCTGTCGATTTTGTTTTTTGAAAATTATTGAATTGAGAAGTAATTTGCTTCTCGCATTTATGAAGTAAAATTTTTTCAGGGTTCCTTCTGCCATGAACAGTGTACCTGAAGATGCTTTTGCTATCTACGCTAAGTATGAGAAGGAGGTTAGCCCTTCTTCAAACGGCTTGTTTTTCAAAATAGATCAAATAAAAAGAAAAGAGCTTTGAAAAGAGAATTACTGAATGTTTGCTATGCTTTGCAATTTGAAATTTTGATAGTTAGTCAAATCAAGACAAAAAACTTGTTCAGAGAACGGAACTTATCATATTATTGGTCGAACAGAACAGGAAAAAACTCATAAAACGACTCGATATGGCTTACAAATGGTATGTCGTTCAATAGCAGGCAAAAGTTGTAAATAGACGTATGCACATAAGGAATAAACAAACTGTAGTTTCCTCACACTTCAAAAGTTCTGTCAGTTGATTTAAAAGAAAATCCTTTCAGTGTTTGGGATGAAGAAGAACTTTGATTTATCGAAAAGATGGAAATTTATGATTCAAAAAGAGTTTTGATAGGGATGAACTTTTTTGAAAAAGTTGTCAAAAAATAAATTTTTATGACTCGAGAAGGATTAAAGTTTTCTGGTTTTTTTTTTTTTTTTTTTTTTTTTTTTTTTTGAATTGTCTTCATTTCAGTGAGTCGAAACAACTGATCAGATTAAATCATCAAAAACGGTATGAAGAGCAATGGAATGTTGCTGGAACGGATGGGTATGTCACTCATCGCTTTTCAATGTAAACAATCGTTAGTTGCCTTGAGTGACACAAACCACCATTTCTCCCTTGAAGCTTTACAGTATCTTTTGAGCACAGCGATACGTATCTATTTACTGTTTGTTTTCTCAAGCTGATTTTAACGACCTTTAACCGGAACGAAGTGAACTGATATGGAGATTTTCCGATTTTAAGGATACTAAAACCTTATTAGCTGTATTGTTTGAATTTCCAAAATATTTTCACGATTTCTTATATTCTAATCAAATCTTCCAATTTGTTTCAAGAAAGCAGATACTCCAAAAAGCGGTAATTATATGTCATTCGAGAAAATGGTTTTTAGAACAGAAGAATTGCGAAGGAAATATGTAAAACTTGGTGTGGAAGAGCAAAGAAGATTAAATAAATCGAAAGAAAGAAGATTGAAAGAAATTAATGAAAACTGCGAGTTGCTAAAACGAGATATCCGAATACGAATGGAGCAGGTATCGTGCTATTTGTTCAAGTTTAAAATTTAGTTGAATGTCCTTGATAAGACATAAAACAAAGGAAGTGTTAAGCATGTCTTTTATATTTAAATCAAATCAATCAGGAATTCGACAAGACATCTATTTTCTATATAAATATGAGAGATTTATCAAAATATCATATTTCAGAGATTGAAAAAAACGGCTTCTGTGCTTCATGACTCGTAATTATCTATTAATATTTATATTGCATATGTTTTGGACATTAATACCTACTCTTGTTTTTAATTGTTGTTTAAATTAATTAAAGTACTTCACAAGCTAAGTCATTAGAGACGAGGAGAGGGACTTTATACACAAGCTGGTTTCCTGAGAGCAAGCTCGCTTTGAGAGTTATTTGGTAGACGATTAAAATGATTAAATCGAACTGTGAAAAAGATCCTATAATGCTGATTAAGTTAGCAGAATGGAGTCAAATTTATAGGGAACTTGGATATTATATTTTTCACCTAAAATTTTGGTGTTATTTCCTCTGCATTGTTTTTCGTTTACTTTTATAAAAAATAAATTGAAATAAATAACGAAATTCTATATAAAAAAGACTGACATAAAAAAAAAAAAAAAAAACTACTGGAAAACACTTATGGATTAATTTCGCTTGAGCACTATTTATTGGTTTAGATGAGGAAATCAGAAACGTCATATTTAAAAATTAATAATAATTTGCATGGATGAAGTAGACATGTAACAAAGGAAACATGATATTGTTAAGAATTATTCAAAGTGCAGAATTAATTTTACTCTTATGGTTATGATATTTCTCGAAATGAAACCATATGAAATATTCGCATGCAATCACTTCATAAATAAATTGGAACGAAATTTACAATATATAGCTCAAAGCTTACAAGATTAGAATTTCTCCTTTTCGTTTTTTAAATGCATCAGCGACATGGATAATATGTGATCAAAATTATGCTAGATTCTATTGGATTCTTCAATTCCTTTTGAGGCACCAAACTTTTCGAATCATTCGAATTGATTACTAATATTAGCTATGTGTAAAAATATTTTCATAAGAGATAGAATCTCTTAGATTTTCCCGTCTTTCAAAAGATTGCCTAAAGTAAAAGTCAAATGGAAATAACAATTTTTACCTCGGTATAATTACCAAGCCCATCCATTTGATATATAGTAATGTGAACTGGAGGGCAAAATAGAACTGGTGGGTGTAAAATAATTGCCATTTGATGTGAACGGACCCGGAAGTGTATTGGATGGCGGACAAGTACCGGTAACGAAATCCGTGGGACATCGTTTCCCATCATGGACTAGCATTTGCACCGGAATGCGTTTTGATTGCGGGAAATTAACAGGTGGCATTGGCAAATTACTCTGCATCAAATTAGTATTTAGTCCTTTATCCTGGCAGGTTTTCTTCGTTTTGTACCTAAAAAATTGAAATAGGAGGTTTTTAAAGCTCTACTATGAATATATTCTTTTGATTTGAATCCAGAAAGTGTAAGAGATTATTTTTATCTTTGAAAGAGCCAAACGACAGTAAGTGATGTATAAATAATATTCATCGTTTTTCATAAAATGTATCAATTCAAAGTTCGTGATTTTTAAAAACGAAATGAAATTGAACTTGAAATTCACGGAATGGCTTCGCTGAAATGCAGTATTTTAAACCATTTTTTTGTTTGACGCATTAGATCGACAGATACCTATGATTCTGGAACCAAATTTTCACTTGGGTAGGCGTTAATCGGATTTGCATGGCAAGCTGCTCACGTTCAGGTGCCGAAAGATATCTCTGTGTGCGAAATCTCCTTTCAAGTTCAAAAGTTTGCAATTTTGTGAATAAAACTCGTCGTTTGCGTCGTTTCTTTTTCCCTCTCTCCTCTACAAAAAATAAAAAATTGGGAGGGTAGAAAAAACATTTTCGGGAAATTTTCATTCACAACAATCTTTTTGTTTGCGAAAATTTTTTTATATTTTAAAAAAGCATTCCTATATACAAAATAACGAAATAATGAAGTCAGCATAATTTGTAATTGTTCGCTAAAGATTGAAAATTCAAATTTAGAGCAAACTGTCCACCTTCAACATCCTCATTAACTGTTTCATTTTCATTGAGAACATCCGTTATATCTTCACTTGCCTCTTTACTAAAACACTGTGAATTAATAGCATCAAGGACATCTGTGTTACACGAATTTTCAGCGTTCATTTCAAAAATTTTCAGTGTCATCCACTTCTCCATTGTTTACACTGCCCACTTTTCAGACCGGAAGAGATATGGTGTAACATAGCTTAAATATATTGAAAGAACTAATAAAAATTATATTAAGATTTTTTTAATAAGAATTTCAGCAGGCCATATAAGCAAAAATATGAGGAAGTACCTGGTTATACTGTCGTTGTTAATATCTTCCTCATTTTCAGATTTATTACAGTGTGACGAAGTAGGCAGTAGTGATGGTTCCAAATTTTTTTCTACCTGATTACAACCAACTGGAGCATTTATTATCTCAAATCTGAATAATGTTTATTATCATAAAAAATTCCGAAAATTCTCCAAATTATATGCAGATTTTCATAATTTCAAATATAAATTCTTAATTTTGAAAGATTTTTTTTTGAATGATAACTAAACTCACAAAGAAAATGACAACACAACAAACCCAAAAGGAACAGCGGGTGATGTAAAATAAGGTTGATGTGTATTAAATGAGCTCTGATCATATATTGAGTAAGAAGTGGTGCATGGTGAATATGAAGCATCAAATGCCGGTGATGCTCGATGGTACCCTGAATTCCGGATATAGTAGATTAACGTATCTTCTGTTATACTTATCAGAAAGAATCGATAAATTTACACAAATGTTGGACGAATATTTTCTCCATTCTTAGTATGACAAATTGAGAATTTAATTACTAACGAACAGATAGATTTAACATTGCAGTGCTGAATTGTGACGTGAGATAAGTGTTTCTGTAACACCAGAAAATTACTGGAAAAGTATTATCACTCTTCTAAATTATTGGTTAATCATGTATTAATGAATAATTCGAAGTTAAATAAGATAGGCATACCACCGAGCAATGGTAAATGATCAGTCCAAGATGATGTGGGATAGTTGTGACAGTTATTTATCCCTGTAGCATCGAGTATATCTGGCTTTAATAACTCGCACCTGAAGAAACAAAAATTTTTGGAAACTGAAATTAGTGCCACATTATATTTGAGAAGAAAATGAAAGGCCTAAGATGATTTAATGCTCGTTATTAAAAAATCTGTTCTTCCTGAAGTAACCTAGACATTGAAAATAATTCTAGTTTAACAGATAAAGTTTCTCTTTTAAGTTCAGTAAATGGTGCTGGCTGTAATTTAAGATAAAGTAACGAGTATATTTCACTGCTATGAATTTCGCAGCTCAGTAAGACTAACAATTATTTTGACAAGAATAAGAAAAAATTTCTAGATATGTCTACATAAAAAGTTTCAAGCATTAACCCTCGTATTGTTGCATTTCTTTTAATAAGGCAGATTTTTCTTGACAAACCTGTATATCGACAATAATCAATTTTCTTTATATGAATGGGAGCTAAAGAACGCCACATTCATTATACATCACATTCAAGTAATGGCTAATCTGATTTCAACATTGTATATAGATTTCGAACTTTTTCGTTCTGGACTGCTATGGATTAAAGTCCTAATGACTAGCTGGAAATGAGATATGAAGGAGAGCCATGTGTATTTGAGTCAAAAAAAATTCAGATTTGCCTTAAACATATACTTCTCTTATGATGTTCCTGCATCGAAAAGATTTGATAAAGCAACACTTCAGTGAAGAAGTTGAAAAACTTTGCCAAAGCAACATCTTATGAATGAAGATGAGCTCATTTACTCTTCTACTCTAGATTCTGCGCTAAAGATTTTTGGTATTACTGATTTTTGAAAGAAGTGCACTTTTATGGAGTGAATATCCGTCCCAACATTTGAAATTTTTTCTGTTTTGCAGAAAATACTAAGTTTGCTTCTTTCTGTTTGGGGCCTGTTCTCTCATTTATATGAATAAAAATATGAATGTTCGTTGTGGCTTTTGATACAACGTTGCATTCGAATAGGCACGTGTTTCTATGTTGATATACCTACTTTTTTTCACTGTTACACCTGTGGCAGGTAAAATTGAGCAGACAGTTTTATTTACATAGACCATGGGGTCCGTCATTCGAAGCGTGGCCGAATACAGCCATTTATTTATAAAAAAAGTTCTGCTCGCGTGATCGTTTCTCTTAAGCCTAAACTCATTACTGTTTTATAATCAGCAGAAACTAAATTTTGTCAGAATTTAACTACTTAAACAGTTTTTTTTTTTTTAAGAAACTAGTAATTTATTTTTTATAATTTAATTTCATATTATCCTTAAGTGTAGATGCTGCAATAAAGTTGCATAAACAAATTGGTGTCATTTTATATTCATTAAAAAGTAGATATAAAATGGCGGTAGTATATTGCAAAGTTTGGTCAAACCCAAAACGTCTTGTGGTAGCATGTTTGACTAATGACAAAACATATTTCAATAAAAAAGAGGAATGCGCAGTTATTTCAAGAAGGAGTTGTGATGAAGGAGAGAAATCGAATGAAAATTAAATGAGCTTCTTCATATTCAGATGATCCATTAAAGAAGAAAAATAGTTTTTCGCTTCTACGCTAATTCACTGAGTTAATTTTGGAAGCAATCGAATAATCCTCACAAACAATCTTTATTTCATTTAATTTCCTTTTTCTCCCTTTCTCCCAATATATTCAATATTCTCTTATACCTCTTTTAGCATTCCATCTACTAGGAACAAGCTTACTTAACAAGAATTCGTTAGATCCCACGAGATTGTTCGAGATATTTCATTAATTACAAGCATTTGCAATGGCCATTACTCACCTGCTCGCAGATGCAGATACCCAACCTCAATGTTTGTTTCAATTTGATGAAAAATCTGGAATTCTTATTTAGTCATTCTCTGTATTTTTTTGGTATATATATTTTAAAATATTTTAACTTACTTATTGCCGATGAAACTAGCAGTTGTTGGAGTATCAGCTACAGTGACCAGACATTGCGATGATCCCAATGAATTAGAGTTTGATTCAGGTAATCCAGCAATCGCTGTTGCTGTTCCAAATGTTGATCCGGAATTAGTAGCAGCCGCATGAGCGGCTGCAAATGCAGCAGCATTCAAGGGGAACATTTATTAGTTTAGAAGAAACTTTTCTGATAATGTTTTTGTTGTTGGAAAAAAAGAATTATTGAAAAGTTTTTAATAATTGAAATTTGAAACAATCCCGTTGAGGAGTTCTCAAGTAAAGTCGAGTAAAATAATCGTTATTTGATAGACATAGAAGATATTGATTGCTAGTTAATTTGATTTTTGTAGAGCAATCGAAAGTGGCATATGAATCATCCATCTACCGAAGGGTATTGTTTAGTTAATATTTTTCGAGGATACTGGAGAAGATTCGCCATTACCACTCAACAATCCAGAATCCGATAATGTATAGTAAATGAAAATGAGTTCAATCGTGAGCTCCCCAACTTCTCTTCTTTATTATTTTGCAAATCTACATGGAGCTCAGGTAAATTGTAATTTGTCCGCCTCCTTCCAAACTTTTATCATTTGCCATTGGATGTTGGTACACGGTATTTGTTTCATCCTCTTCATCTGTCGAAATCTGTCTGTCTGAGATATTGTTTCCTCTCTTTAAGTAAACTTTTAAAGGAATGGAGAAGGAGACAGTAAACTGAACGAAAGATTGACGATTTGTTCAAGTGACTTTTCCCGCTACATTCTGAATATTCATTTTGTTGTACAACTTCTCGAATATATATATAATCTATTAAATTGATAATAAGACAAAATGTAATATCAAAAAAATGAAATCCAAAAAAGTTCGTGCATGTGTTAGGTGAGCGGAAACATGAGATCAATATTCAACAAATGATTGGTGTTTATACTTTCAGTTTAATCTTTTGATTTGATGCTGAGCCTTACTGAACGTCTATCATAAATATATTGCACGAATGACTTAATATTTTTGCAGTATAAAACAAATTATTGAGAATTCAGATCGACATATTGTTTATTTATTCATACGAACATATTAAATTGATTATCAGTTAGGGGATTTTTCAAAAAAGAATTATGCATAGACAATCAAAAATACACCAAGAAATTACAATTTAGAAATTACAATTCAATCATATATTAAAATTTGATCTTTTTCGAAGATTTAAAACAAATTGAAAAAAAGATATAACTCCCATTAACCTTTGGACTTTGTATATCTAGAAATGATGACAGATGAGAAAAGATTGTCCTCATTTGATGTGATTTATACCGCCATAGTTTCCATCTCGAATAACAGTATTTTCGAAGGTAAACAATGACAGTAGCTAAGAGAGATGATGAAGTAGAACTTACCTCGAATCCATTTATCGGCAAACATTTCCCATTCTATCTCTACTATTACTTTCTATGACAGCATTACAAAACCGGCAGTTTGAGCCTCGATTTCGCGCATTATGAAGCGATTTTGAGTGATTAAGCAGTTGTTAAAGAGATGATCAAATACTAAAACAGAATGATTTTTGAATTGTTGAAACTCCTTATTTTCTTTCATGTAATACTTTTTCGCTCAAGAAACACAAATAATATTGAATTACTTTTTATGTTTTTTATGTTTTTTTTTTTTTTTTTTTTTTAAATTAATTGAAAGCTACAAGTGAAAAAATTTCGGCATGCTGAAAATTTGAAAGGTTGAAACAAGGATGACAAAAGCCTGCTGCGACATCTTTTGCTAATATCGTCAAGTTATATATGAAATTTTGAAATGAAGTGAAAGTGTATTGAGCATGATATTTTGTGAGACAAAGCATATACTTTTGCAAGGCCAAGATATTATAGCAATGACAGATCGTTCCATCGAATTGATATTCTTTATCGTAAATACAATTTATTTAAAAAATAAGAAAATCAAAAAATCATAGAGAAATTTTACATTGAAATGCATCCTTCAATAGGAATTATAGATTAGTATCATTAATAATGTCGAAGAGACTCAAATTGAGATAGAAATTGAACAAAATTGATGTCATTTTGGACAACTTGAATATACAATTGAATGGTACGTTCATTCCAATACATATCCGTGATGCTTATCCAAGCTTATTTTTACTTTATTGAGTGACTTACGATCTCGAGGGAACCACTGTAGGTTCCACAACACAACGCTCTCTTTTTTTTTCGTTCGTTTCTTCAATCTCAAAGAATGACTACTAATTTGTGATTCCAGTTGTCACTGCGAATAAATGACGAGATTCTCATAATCTGTTTCTGAGCATTGGCGCCTTATCATCGGCGATTGGACCATTCCCAAGTTTATTTTTTACACAACTAAATATGCTGCAATTTTGCTGCTTGTTTCCATCATTACTTCTTCTAGTTTCGAACAAATAGTCTGTTGATGAAATAAGAATCATGTTGCATTCACTACTGGCCAAGGCAAGCAAACAAGCCTAGTTGGGTCGACTCAACTCGATTATCAAAAGAAAACGAACAGCACTGAGTTAGCTTAGCAGCACAAATTTGTTTTCACTTATTTCGCATTCTTAGTTGTCTGTGAGAAAGACCATTTATTCCATAGCGACAACATTTATTGGCTGATTATTTCTCTAAATTAAGTGTAGTACTCTTGCAATCTTGGCAAAATCGAAATTGAATTTATCACAGAAAGTTGTTTTGGAGAAACTATCACAAATTCTCTTCTCGGCCCAAATATAAGTCCACTTCCAAAATGATTTCAGAAGCATCGCCATAGGAACTCTTATAAGAAATAATTTCCAGTTTTAAATTTTTGCTGTTCAATATTAGTCAACAGTAATACAACCGCAAAATCATATTTTTTTTCTTCTTAATTTATGGTCTTAAAATATCAATTTCACTGTTCAGATTTGTTGAGTAAGACTTTATTTGTTTATATTTGTTAAAAACAGTTCGTTTTATCATTACTGTTAAACATTGCAAATTATATTTAATTTCTAAAATTTCATTTTGATTACGGTGAGAAAGTTAACACGCACGTAGTTGTGAAGTATTCTTTCTAAGAAATCAACCAAGTTGGAATTTCTCGGGTTACAGAAGATCAATGTTGTAGTAAACTTTATATCAGGTACTATAAAAAAAATTGGTTACTTTAAATGATCAGATGAAAGCAAATTGCTATAACTTTTCTATGAATGATTGATTTTTCTTGTTAATTCGTTCTAATTATATGCATATATCGAGAAGTTGACGGATATGAATTATAAATATCTTTTAAATTTTTGGTGGATCTGCTTTCGAAATCTAAACATAGCTTAAATTGAGTCATTGTTTGTAGGGTCAAACTATTGACACATAAAATTATTAGCATCTTCAAATAAATGCAAAAGCACGGATTTCCCGAGATCGTTTCCAGATAAAAACACGCTTAGAATTCTTTATAGTATTCTATTCTAGAAGAGGGATGTTAATGCTTTTTCGGCGCTATCATCCGCGATATTCTCCTTTATTATTTGGCAGCATGTTTAAAATCGTGTAACATTGGGATGGCCGTAAGTAGTCGGAACGGTTTTCGTTGGTCACTTAATCCGCTTCTTGTTATTGTGGCATTTGTAAGTTTGCTCTTTTTAAAAATATTTTGTTTTGAATAAAAATTTCAGAGCTTGAAAAAATATTTTGAAATTCGTTAGAAATACATTTAAATATTGAATTTTTCAACAATAAACTAATAAGTGCGTGGGATAGACGATCTTCGCATACCAAATCCAATCTTTAAGGATTACTATAAGTTTGATTCACCAAAAAATTTTCTGCAAAATGATTTTACAATCCCAAAAATTTCAGTACTTTTTAAAAATCACTTTTTTAAAAATTATTACAATATTTTAACTTTGTCAATTTTTCAAAAATTTCAGTGTGAATTTTGTCTTGGTATCAATCATCTGCTATTCTGCTTACCGTTCTATCCTTTTCTAATACCAGTCATTGCTGCTACTTTTGCTTTTATCACTGCTTTTCACGGTCTTTTCCTTCGTTTTCCAAACAGGTTTTGAGATTTTAAATTTCATCTGTTAACGATGAATTTTGATAAATTTTTAAGTACTAACTTCTTCTCTATAAATTGTAGCCGATAGCAAGTTAAGTGAGAGATAAGGAAATAAAAAGATCGGTAGGCATTAACAAAATTAATTCACTAGGCTCAAAGATTGGGGAATTTCTTCAATAATTTGAAAGTATGATGTATTTAGTTTTTTCCAGCTTGTTGGGAACAAAGACTGGTGGCATTTAAGATAAAAGAGATTAACAATTGAATATTTGCTTGAAATTTCCAATGGTTCACGGTTACTTTCGAGACATTACAATAGCAATGTCTCTTGTGATTTCTTGTAAACTTTTTTTTTTCAAGGAGAAATTTCAAAGCTCAAGCATAATTCTTATTTGAAGCCTCAATCAAAGCTTTTTTTATTTTTTAGCCAAAGCTTTTTTTAAGGCTATAAACTATAAAATCCCACAGCATTTTATAAATTCCGTAGTGTGACAGGCCAGAAAATTGCAAATTAATGAAGTATTCAAAGTAGTAAATAAGATACTTAAGCTACTATTTTTTTTTAGCCAACTGTACCATACTTTTCATCACAGCAGAAAAATTTATTGTACATTATTCAATTCATTGCAGAATGGACTTTGTGCTTCATTGTTGCTCTGCAGCTTTAGGATTGATTCTGCTAATGTCATCAATAACTGAGACATTTTGTGGAGTTGACGGTATGTTGAACGAGGAAGAGAATGATAGCAACGGGCATGTTACTTCTTCAGGTATGCATTTATTCAACGATTTCCACCTTTTTGTTTATCGATGTATTCTGAAATGAGAATCTTTGCATATTTCCAGCAAATAGGATTTCAATGTTGCAAGCACTGTGTTACGGATTGGCATATCGGACATCAAGTTATCAGAAATCTTGCAACGATTTGTTGAAGCCATTTCACGATTCATTGTTATTTAAATTGGATATTACCTATCACACAAGTTCAATAAATTTCATGACATCTTTCTTACTAAGCGGATTTGCATTGGCGCATACTGCCACCTGTATAGCTCTTGCTTACTACAGCGCCGAGGAGAATGGGTAGTCATTTTGCACTCCCATAATAAATAAAACACTAGTGCACGCGATTGATTTCTTTTTCATAGTACAAGGTAAAAATACTTTCCCGTGCTTGATCTACAGACTTATATTTGTTTTGATAAAAACAAATATAAGTAAATGTAAATTATAAAGATGAATTCTTTCATCTCCATATCCGATAGCAGAAATCAGAGCTGAAAAAGTCAGGTATATTATTTGTATGTCGCAAAGCCATGAATGATTCTCATTTTCTATGGAAATATTAAGAGTCAGTAAGAATTAAGAAGTGATTTAGGTATTTGATCCGTTCTTATCATGGCCAACTGGTGATTGGAATAATGATGATTCCAGTTGCACTGCTTCATCGCTTCTACTGTTGTACATATTTCTACTTGTGGCCTGCTGTTATCGTCGGTCTCTATACTGTATTTCAATGTATTATTACCTGGAAACATCAATATCGAGGTGTAACATTAGTACATTATTGTATAACTCAAGTACAAAATAAAGTACAATATACTTCAAAAGAAAATGACAATAAAGATTAGCTAAAATTGGGCTTTGTGTATGTAAATAAAGGGTAGTTTGTGAAGTATCATTTCAAAAATAAAGAATATTTAGGTAAATTTGTTCGACTAGCCAATATATTTGGCTCAGGTATGGCGATGGCACTAGCTGCTGCGGCATCATTTGGAATGTTTTGCACTTTAACGAGGTATTCTTATTCCTTTCCCATACAAAATAAATTTTGATCGATTTTTTGTATTTTCCTGACAAAACTTGCTTGTGTAGTCTCTTGTAATACAAGCAGTTAATATCACTATGCGAGAACTTCAAACGAGTTAACTTGAACACAACTAAAATATGATCTGATTAAGTTAGACGATAATTCCCGTCTATTTCAATCTATTTCTTCCATTCGTTTTACTGCTAAAAATCGTATTCAATAATAAGTTCACTTAATTTGCTTTGCTAGCGTCCAACCTGAC
>KZ270001.1:368962-381232 GCA_002249935.1 Onchocerca flexuosa | reverse complement strand
AAAAAAAAAAAAAAAAAATGCTATGATTGATGGTATTAACGGGAAAGGATAAAAGACATTCCCTTATCGAGATCAAGAAACTTCTGTCGCAAAATGAAAGAATATAAATGCATCTTTTTATATCTCAAAAGTGAATAATGAAAAAAAGAAAATAAAAAATCTAAGCAGACATATGAGACTGATGTTAGCAATATTTGTAGAATTTGAAACTAATTTTATCTTCTATGTCACATTGCCGATATTCTTTCTGTCTTTTAAATTGCCTTCATGCATGCGTATGATTGAAATGAGACTCTTTTCGAGACTTAGCAGTAGCCAGGTAAATGTGTTCATTTTCTGATTAATAATCCATCGAACACTCCGTTCTTTCTCCTTTCCTCTCCAGACAGCAATAAATGAATGAGATGAATAGAAACTTTTCTATCGGAAAATTCCTCCTTGAAATGACGCTAACTTTTTAAGGTTTTAAACAAGTAAAGTAACACATACATTAAGTGATTCAAAAAAATTTTCTTTTCTCTTCTCTCCTACCTCTCTCCATTGAATTATTTCTTTCTCGCATCATCAAATTTTGTAATAAATTTATTACAAGTCTTATGAATTACAATACATTGATCTGTGAAAAATTCTGACATCAAATTATAGCTAAATTCAAGTCAAAATCTTAGCCTTACAATCTTCAAATACTTCAATCAATAGTTTTTTTTTTCCATCCGATTATATCGATCCCTAAATGTAAAGGACTCGTGCAACTTTTTTTTTTGGACTTTTTCAATGTCTGAAAATATATCCGTATATTTCAAAACATCAAAGGCCATTTTTCATTCGCTTACTTACTTAAATTTATGTTATTAATGTTTTGACAATTCCTATTTTAACTTTTCTTACTAATTATTATAATTACTTTCGATGACATCTTCTCTGTTGATTGTTCAAAGAAATTCATACGAAAAGCAAAAAAGTCGAGAATGCCAGTGTGACATACATATGAGGTGGAAATATTATCCTTTACTGATTGCAATAATTTGTAAATTTATATGCACATTATTTGGGGGAATAGTAATGGAAAAGTAAGTATTATTTTTATTGCTGTTAATACTGTGTAACATTGATAGCATGATAAGTTGTTGATTATCAGAGAAGAAATGTTTTTGCAGTAGAATATTTTAAGCTGAAAATTTGATTTATAGATGCTTATTCAGAAAGGAATTTTTTATCCAGTTTGTTTCATTTTATTGATACAATCGAGGCTTACTTTCATCCATCTCAGAATTGATAATAAATGAAATGAGGAAAATTTTAACTCTTTTACAGGAAGTGTAGCATGAATTCTCTCTTACTGTAGAATTGAATTTACTTAATAAGCATCATTTAGTTGATAAATATCTCAATAAGCAATTATTAAGCATTATTTTAAATGTACTTATACTTCAACTAAAGGTTACATGAGAAAGATATAATTAAATGTAGAAATAGAAGAGAACGGAATGGGAAAATTTTTTGAACAGAAAGCTGGATGAGAGGAGGAAAACAAGTTCTTCAAATTGTGCTACTTTCATCACTAAATTTCCCAAATTCTGATTCAAGTAAGTATTTTTTATTACCTAATTTTTACCTACCTGCCTCAATTACATTTATAATATTAACATATGCACGCATTATTTGTGATTATAAAAATTTCCAAAACTACCTAGCAAATGTTTTCCGAATATTTGATATATTATTAAGGAAGAGATATATTAATGTTTACAAGTAATCATTTCTCAGACCAATTGAAATTTCACATTTTCAAATTTGAATGATAGTTAATAATTTTTCTATTAATTTTTACCCTATCTTGAATACTGAGTAACAATAATCTCAGCGGTAGGAAAATACGAATGCTTCAGTTGAAAAGTCAAAAAAGATTTGGCAATTACTTTCGGGTCACGTGAGAGAAAAGATTAAAAAAGTTAAGCAGTTGTTAATCCAAGGACAAGCTGGAATGGATGAATTTTAGTCCAATAATCATATTAATTTATAATTTGGAACGATAGAAAAGTTTAACATTGTGCTGCAGAGAATCTTTATAAATGATTACATAGCAAATGAAATGAAAGGACAAGTGGAGTATGAAAGATATCGATTTTTCCAAATTCAGTGCATTAAAATTAAAGTTGCATTTCATTTCTTTATGTCTTCAAAAAAATATGTCCCAAATATTGCTGGAGATCCGGTAAATTCTAACATCTTCTGAATTCACATAGTGATGAGGGATCTACGCTTTCTTATCTATTTATGCCGCCAATGGGTTTGTTTTTTGCTCGCTTAGATCTTAGACAATTTCTTTCCTGTTCAATTAAAAATAAGTTCCTTAAAATTACCTCTGGTAAATTATTAGCAGTAACTTCCGAAATCTTTCAGAGCATATTTGGAATATCTGAGAGGGAAGAATTGTTATCTGAGATTACAGTATCACCACATATCGAAAATCGAAAGGAAAAAGAAATAATGGTCGTTAAGAGATATGTGAAAGTGTTTAAAGTAATGTATCAATGGGAATGAAAGTTAAAAAAATGTGCAATAATGTCAATTAAAAAGGATAAAACAACGCGTTCTGATAAGATCAAACAACAAAATGACATTTTTTAGCAAAGAAATGGACTGTAAAAATGTTTTATCTCGTGGTCCTTTCGAATAACAACATATCTTATTAGTGACTGAATGCAATGAAAGGAAAAATCTTCGCGAAGTACTTGAAAAAGAATTGAAGTTCAAAACTTTATGCGAAGTAATGCTATTCATGCAATAAATACTGATGCAAGAATAGAAATCCGGTCTTTGATAGTTAGATACATTATTAAATAAATATGCTTTTATATTATTTTAATGAACATTTCGCACTTTATGTATTTTTTTTTTTTTTTTTTTTATTTTTTTTTATTTTTTTTTTATTTTTTTTTATTTTTTTTGTTTTTTTTTTATTTTAATTTGTTTTTACTTTCAGGGAATTTTGTTTTTTATTATAATTATTTGCTGCTTTGTTTTTGGGGGAGTTCTTTTTAATTCATTAATTCATTAATCTACCCCAGAAAATGATTCATTTCAAAAATTTGGTTGACTACAAATTTTTAAATTTTCTCCTTAACAAGTTTCTGAATTTTATACTCGTTAAACCACACGGGTTCACGCTCAAATAGTAAACAGTATTCTAATTAATAAAGCCGTATTCCGGATTAGATAAAATAACTAACTGGACATATCAACTAGTTAAAAAATTACTTGTAAATGTCGCATATTTAGAAATTGACGAATTAAAATACGAACGGGAAAAGAGTACTAATAAAAAGGACACTGGATCGAAATGAACTTTGTTGTCAAAAAAATGAATTATTGGTGGAATAAAAGGAAAATACAGATATCGATATTGCTCCATTCCATTATCATCAGGTGAAATATTCACTACTTTTTCTTCGAAAAAAATGTGCTTCTTCAAATTTCATTATTTGAAATTACGAATTATCGATTTGTCAATTAAAATTACATCTAAAATTTAAAATTTCATTAATTTCTATAGATTGTTAACGCGGCTTATTTTCCTTATTTATAGTATTGTTATTGTTTTTCTCGCTTTAATTATCCATCAATGTATTCCTCGTTTTGAACAATTTAGAAGCAGAAATTCAAAAAATTGACTTCGTGAAATTTGAAACGCATAGTGAAAATCTCTCTAGAAATTAGCAAATATTCCGAGATATTTCCCAATGCAATCTTCTCATGCCAAGTATATCCAAATATATTTAAACAAAAAAAAAAACGGTTTAGAAAGGAACAAATATTGTTGATGTGTGGGAATGAATAAAGGCATATCGGGGCGTTATTAAATGACGTGACTGTAAAGTAATTCTTGAGTCAGGCTTTGGTCGGTACTTTGTATCAGATGATGGTTATAGTCAGTGGAATTTTTGAGAGGGAGGGTCAGCAGTAGGTATTCAACGTTGGGTAAAAAAGGTCGTTTAGAATGTATGTCCTTATTGATCCTAACAAAATCACGAAACTGAATGTTATATTTTTTCTTTTTATTTGTATTAAAGACTAGTACATTCCAGTATCATCATAATGACACTCTCCATATTCTCGACGACCATATCCGTTCATTTCAGGCTCAGTGAATATGTTAACAAATCAGAATGTTTGTAGCTGTAGATAATTAAGAAAAACTACAGACTTACAAATAATGACATCTGGTGACTACCGGAAGAGTACTGAATCTATTGACTACCAGGAAAGTGCTGGATCTAATGACTACAAGAATACTGAATCGATGATTAATGAATCAGAATATTTCAGTCATGTGGACGAATGTCATGCTTTAACTGAAGAGGTGTTTCAATAAATTTTTTTATTTAAAATGCTTGATTTAATTTCCAGTTACTCACTGAAATTGATTAGCCAATTATTAAAAAAAATAAGTGCTGCAGATCCCGATGACATTCTCATCTGGCACATCAAAAACAGAATTAATATGTTTCGATGTGGGCCATAATTATATCGCATTTGGAAGTAGTTGTGGTGCCTTATTCATTTTCAACCGTCGATTAAATCGCAGCGCTGCTCCGTATAGTTTTGCATTTTTTTTTATACACTACTAATACACAAGATTATGGCATAAATAATGACTGATTTTACGTGAAACATTGTTATAAAGCTATTTGAAGTGCAACTGATGGAAATTTAACAATGTTTACGTAATGCGTTGATTACTTGCCGACTTTACGAAAAACTGTGTTTGCTGGTTGAGAAAATTGTGAACAGTTGTCTTGTCGTCAGAGTATACGGGCATTTTTTTGAACTCCTTATCATATCATTGCTACCCACACACAGTCGATGCTTCATATCAAAACCATGAAAGAGATCTTTTTCTTAAAATAAAATATTTCTTTTTTTTTTTACGGTTTTTCTCCAAAATATTTGGATCTCTAAATTTCAGCTTGCGAACAAATACCGATGATCTGATTACATGTGTAAAATTTTGCTCAGGAGAATATGATTTGCTCGCTGCAGGGCACGGTTCCGGAGGCCTTGCATTGTTGAATTTCCCAAATGGGGGATCTGATTCGACCAAAAGAGTTTCTTTCTTTTTTTTTTTTTATTAGAAGTGAAAGTTTATTATTGATTGACTTTGATGATAATGGTTTTCATCGTTTATTTTAGATAATTATAATTACAAATCCACAATTTTAAGTCATAAATTATTGGTACTTTTATTTTTCGAAGAGTTTGTTGAAGTTTTTCATAGCTATAACTTGCAGTTAAAACAAAATCTGTCATTGGATAAGGGACATACAGTCAGCTGTATTGCATGGGCGAAAGATGGAAAAAAAGTATTTTCTGCTGATGACGGTGGCATTGTGATCGTCACTTCAGTCGATTTCATTCATGTCAGTAAAATCAGATTTTTTGGCCAGTTTATGTCCATACGATGTCTATTATCTTGACTATTAATTTATTACATATCATTTCAATCTTCCTGGATATTAACTTTTTCTGGAATTTTGAAGTATTAGAATTTGTTTTAACTTTACATATTTGCAGAATGTCTTTCAAACAACATTTGTCTGCCTCCAACATTCCTATGTGATGCAGTTAATCCATATCTGCGGTTTTCTAGCACTCTGCGCTGTTAAAAGAATCTCAGTTATTGATGAAAATTTTTTTAATTCGGTACTGGAAATCGACCAGCATGAACAGAAGTAATTTTGTGCCCATTTTTTGAATCTTAGGTAAAAAAAAAAATTGTGGTCTCAGTTAGAAAAAAAAAAAATGTTGGTCTCAGTTACTTGGAAAAAATTTCTATGTATTACTGAGAATTGAAATAATTTTTCCGTAAATTTTCAGAGCTATCGGTATATGTATGATTGTCAAGTCTTGTGGAGCGGAATTATTCGTTCTTCAGTCAAATGGTTTCATAATTATTTATGATGTTTCTCATGGTGAAAAGAAAAGGAGTTTTAGTTTGTCAGAAGACGTGAGTATAAATAGGATTATTCGAATTTCAATTAATGCTTGTTTTGATAGTATTGTTCGATATTTTTATTTTAAGTTGTCGTACTGAACATATTTTAATATTCCGCATAAGTGTAACACATTTTATTCAATTTTAGATAACGCGAAAATTGTCCACAACAGACTTTTCAATTGAGTGCAGGTTATCCTCTCATTTTTAATTATTTTAATTAATAACCAAAAGACTCGACTCTTTTTTATAATTAAGGAAAACAATAAAAGTTCGATTCAAGTCTAACTCATTAAGAAAAATGTAGTAGTTTTTTATAACTTCAGTGAATTTATAGGTCACAACGATGGAAGCCATGCCTGTTAACGGTGCATTCGCAGATTTTTGTAGTTTATTTCTACAATTATATTGCTTTAGTGAATGTTGAAGATGAGACTACTTTAGCATCATTTAATGTGGACACTCTTTTCCACAATAGAATGTTTGAAGTAAGCTGTTCAGAAATTTCGAAACTTCCGTATTATAAAGAAATCTTTATTCATTGCCTATGTTTTTTGTTTTTCAGACATCTATTTGTGTTGATCCAAAACTGTCATATCTGACTATTTATATTCTTGGCCCAGATAATCGTATTTTTTGTCTTTCGTCGAATGAAATCCCGTCGTATCTTACTGAAACTCGTAGTTAGTTCGTTTTCTAAATTATGCAATTTTTCGAAAACAAACGGATGAGATTGTTATTTATAGAATGCTATGCAATTTGATTTGTTTAATTTACTTTATTAATGCTAACTTCAGCTTCCTTTAGTTGTAATAGTTTTCTAGACCACCATGTTCTTTTTTATGCTTATGAAAAAGAAGGTTTGATATTTTAAGCTAAATTGCTTAATATTTATTTAACAAGCAGTTGGTAAACTAATGTAGTAATCTATGGTAATCTCCTAACTTCTCAACATTCTAGACAAAATCATTTCAGAAATATCCGCGGAATTCACTTCAAACACTTTATTGACTTCTTTTCAAGAAACCACCAAATTATTGCCGAATGCTTCGAAGGATGCATTTTGGGATGGTTTGAAAGTTGCAAAGCAGATGAATGTTTTTTCTTCATTACGTAATTTGCCCCTTCCACTTTTGAATGCTGTGCCTGATTTGAATTGCATTCTGCATAATAGCAAGTAATGTTATTGAACTACATTATGAAATATTTTATTCGATAATTGTACATATGATTGCTGTTAAAATTATCATGCTTGACAATAATTATTTCAGTCATAATTCTCTTAACCAGTCATTGGATAGCAATTCAGAAAGCAGTAAATCGGGTATTATAGTGTCTCAGGATAGGAGTAATATTTCAAAGCACTTTGGTAAAATATTTCAAAGCATCAGTTGTTTTGATTCAAATTCTTTTTGATAAAATATTTCAAAATATTTCTTTTTCGTGCAGAAATATTTAGATTTCATATAAATTTCCAAAATAATCTTTGAATTTGTGCAGTTCTGTTAATATAGTTGAATATTATTTGACAGTTTTCTAATAGTCAGATTTCTAGAACAGATGCAGATACAACCGAGCAATATTATAGATAATGTTAATAGAGTGGCACGAACAATAGTTGATAAAGTGGGTGGCTTTGGTACACAGGTACACATTATCTTATTTTGTTTATTTAAAAGCTTTTTATGAGTCTGTTGTTTGTTTTGATTTAAAGTTCTCGTAACTTTTTAAAATATCAGAATTTAGGTCGAAGACGGCTTTCTGGTACAGCCCATAGTTGGCGCTGATATTATGGATATAGAAAGAACATTGTTTCCTGATGAACAAGCTGGTATTCTTCAAGAAATTATGGTACGTAGGACAAAGACAATTCCTACAAATAAGCGAAAGAAAACTGAAAAAGGGAAAGATATTGATAGACATAATTTATTGGATTCATCTAAAGAAGATTTGATCCCTGTTGATGAGTGTACGCTGAAAAATATCAAAGGAGGTATGTCGATCTTCTAGGTGGTTTCTTTTTGTAATATGGTACGAGATTTTCAGAAGATATATTCTCAGCTCGTCGATCGTTTTTTTTTTTTTTTTTACTAATGATACTAATTTGATAAGAAAATGATTGCTGAGGCATTGTTAAGATATCGAGATCAGTGTGTTTGATTTGGATTTGGAACGATTGAAATTATGCAGTAAAGGAATCATGAGATTTTTGCAGCACTTACAATTCCTTCAAAAGTTGTCGAAGTGATTTCCCAACCTCAGAACAATTCTGATGGCAAGAATACCGAACAGATAGCTGACTCTGGCGAAAAAAGTCAAGAAGTCAATGAGGGATTTTTTAAATCAATTTCATTTTTTTGTAATCAGTTGTTGAAATAATTTTCTCTTTAAAAAATTAAAAAATTGTGAATTGCAGGGGATTTGGAGTGATGAACTGAATGATAGTACTGATATGAAAAATGAAGGACATAATCCAGTAACAGGCACTTTAATCTTTTATTTATTAGAAATTATTTGGCTGAATGAACTGGTCTTTGTGAAATAGATTGAAATTCATCTGCCGATCGATGATTATTTTGCTGTATTTTTTGTACCCTGAAAGTTTTGGAATGATTTGGGAGGAGAGGGGAGGGGGAAAAAGTGAAAGGGAATCTTTTACCATAAGCATAATTTTTGGTTTCAAAAATTGCAAATTACTGTAAAGAATGTTTAGATCTGCTTTAAATTTCTGTATCAGATTTTAAGAAAAAATGATTATTCCATCATATTCAGTTTTGAATATTTATTATTAGTATTGCACTTGACGTTTCAGAACAGTCTATGGCAGAAAATGTATCCACTTCATCAATACCAGAACTGTTGGAGGAAGGAAACGCTTATGAATTTTTAATGAAAGATGCATTAGAGAGAAAGTCTTTTGTTTTTGAGGTAATTATATTAATGCTAAAACGTCAGAATATCAATAGTAGTTACTTATTGCGATAATGTAGCATCCTTATATGTTACACTGCAGGGAACAGCAGGCAGTACCATATGTTGCCAGAATGATGAAAAACTGATCAAAGATATTGTTGTGATGAATAACTTTGGTGATGTTTGGAATGAGGTTTGGAGATCTTAGCACATTTTAAATTCTTTTTTTTTTTGGGATATATTAAAATAGAAAATAGATGTCATCAATAGTAGCCAGGCAATTGAGCAATAATTAATTTTGTCAGGGAATCACGAAATTAGAATGTCTGCCGATATGTCTTGGCAGCATATGTCTTGGCAATTAGAATGTCTTGGCAGCTTCTAATCATTTCCGAATCATAAGATTCCCTGTTCTATACTTTCTAATGTTTTTCATATATCTATCGAATGTGTAACAGTTTAATTTTAGCTGTTCTATAAAATTGCAATCAATTTAAGTCGTTTCTGTAATAGCCCTAATTCCTATATGATTCACGACTTTTATTTGATCTTCGAGAAATAATTTCTATCGTGTTATTGGTGTTGCAAATAATTTTAATAGCGTGGTAACGAAGTTTGGATTCATGAGAAACTTATCAAAAATGAAAAAGTGAAAATTAACGAAATTTAAGAACGAAAAAGGAGCGAAAGATCTTAAAAGTTGTAGGTGTATACAGATTTAATATAATAATATAACATCTTTTTGAAATCCTTTTGATTAGAAGATATTAAATTCAGCAGGCTGTTATTGATGGCTTTTTTCTTAGTATTAATTTCAGATAAAACTGCCATATTCCTGTTCATCTTTTTCTGTTTCGTCTCAGTATCTCATTATTTGTCATTCAAAAAAAAGAAGGAGACCTTGTTACTTGCTTATTCCTTATTGTGGCATTCCGCACTGGATGAAGTTGAAGCAGAAAGCGGATCATTTTGTTGTTAATGGTTTGTTTTTTGGAATATATATGAATCAATTATTGCAGATTTTCCAACAAACTTTTACTCATAATTGGTCCATTTCAAAGAGCCGGTTTCTGCTTTATTCCCCCATAGAAATTTCCTGTTATTACCGGCTTTGGGATTTGTTTTTACAGAACGATTGCTAACATTTTTTCAAAATTATTTCCATATTTAATGAATTTTTTTATCTTTATACTTATTGGATTTTTTCTCATTTTTTAATAGAATTTTGGTTTCATCTATTAAATTTTATTTTGCTCTATTTTGACAACTTGAGATTTAAGTTTCTTTGATTTTACTGTGTTTCAAAAAAATTTATTTAAATTTAAATTTGGTAACATTCATTATCCTATATTCTGATATGTGGATATCTCTGGTTTGTGGAAAGCCAAGTAATTAATAGCCGCGAGGCATTCTAAATGAAAAAGAAAAGTAACTTTTTGTATTGTTGACATAACTAAATACAAAATTTATTAAGATAATGGTACCTTGGTTTGGAAAATCTTTAAAAATATCGCATTTGCGCCAGTGGAAAATAGCAATGAATCTAATTCCTTTTTAACAGCTCTTCAGTGGACTGTTGTTGCTAATGAAGGTGGTGGTGTTGTTGAAGCTGCTCTAACTACTCGTTCAGCTTGGTACATAACAAAATCAGGGGAAGTATGGTCTTTTTTCATTCTATTCGGTATAAACGTATAATGCCAAAATTTTGCAAATTAATTGGATATTTTTATAATTTTTTTTCGAAATTTTTATTCAGTTCCACAATATTTTAACAACCAAATTGCAGGTTTTTGTGCAGCTGTGTTTGCCGGAAATGGGAATTCTCAGTAGATGCGAAACATCATGGCCTTTGCATTCTATTACTGCAAGTGATTTTGCGGTTTGGGCACTACAAGTTGATTCAGGTCGTCTTGTAGTACGCACTGGATTAAAATATAGTCCAGTTGGATTGGATTGGGTTGAAGTTGTGTACGTTTTCTCTTTTCTTTTTTTTTTTCCTTTTTTTTTTTTTCAGTACTAAATTTTTCCATTTTCTGATTTTCTTTTCAGATGTGAATTCCCGATTTTATACTTTCTTGTTTATCTAAAGAACAATTTTACAGGCCACATGGCCCTACACGTTTGATAAGCATTTGTTTATATGGCCAAAGTGGTTGGGCAATTGACGAAAAATGTTTACTGTGGTTCACAAATGGCGTGGGATATCAAAGTCCATTTGGATGGACAGGAAGTTGGATGAAAATACGTATTATTCTTTATTAGCTTATTCATCCATATACTGACGAAAAATACTATTTTAAATATTTCTAATTGCCATGATTCTTCTAAAGCTTAGCAAGAATCGTAGAATTTGATATTTTAAAATTCGATGCTGTTTTACATAATTTTTTTCACTGTTAGTTTTATGTATTCATTGTTATTATTCGAAAAAGAAAATTTTAGATTAAAGATTCAGATTTTTTTTCTTTCAGGTTTATAATCCGTGGGATGTTTCACCAGATATTAATCGGTTGATAACGCTACCATGGATTATTCGCGTCTCTTCGGCGGGAGTTTTTATATGTGTCGACCATAAGTGTTATTGGTCATCTAGCACCGGTGTTCTTTCTGGGCATCGTTTAGAACATATTGTGCGTGATAAGTTCTCAGTGGATAATAATTTTGAATTAATAGCAGCTGGAAGTTTGAAAGAAGATTTTGGTGAGTATTGTAAAATCTTATAGAAACTTATTTTAAGGTATTTATTCATTAAAATCTGAAAATTCATTTTTGCGATCTACTACTATTTAGTCTTCGAAAAATGGATAAGTTTACAAGCTATGCACCACTTCATATTTTTACTTCCATATACACTTAAAATATTGGCGAAATTTTTTTTTAATAATGAAGATCTTTACTCGCTGGGGATTTCTCATTAAGAAATCTAGACCTCATGAATCGAGAAAGTCGCTGTGTCATGACGTTTTTGTTGCAGATTGTTTAACACTATGTCGAATTAACGAAATATTCCTTTATCGATTGAGAAATAGTTATTTCTATTCTCTGCCAGCCTTTCCAGCGTCGTTCAGTTCAAATGTGAATGCATTTTGCATTTGAAGTTTTCATTAATAATTGAAATCTTTTCACAAAAGCTGTACTTGTTCTCTTGAGAAAGACATATATAACTATTCTTTTAACCGTGTTCTTTATTTCATCTGTTACCATTTTTTAGTGCAAAACTTTACAGATAGTTGAAATATCATCTTTTGATGAGAGTGTATATGTGTTGGATAGTTCTGGTTGCATATACGTGAAGGAAAATATAAGTATTGTTTCTCCATTTGGTGCTGACTGGAAACTTTTAGACACAGGATCTTGCGGTC
>KZ270001.1:286810-357116 GCA_002249935.1 Onchocerca flexuosa | reverse complement strand
TATTATTATTATTGTTATTATTATTATTATTATTATTATTATTATTATTATTATTATTATTATTACTATTATTATTATTATTATTATTATTATTGTTATTATTATTATTATTATTATTATTATTATTATTATTATTATTATTATTATTATTATTGTTATTATTATTATTATTAATATTATTATTATTATTATCACCAGCAATGGTAGGAATAGTGATTGTACCGTAATGTAATAGTTTTGAACTTTTTAGTTTGCTTCATATCAGCCATATTTCATTAGCAACAGGAAACAAATGTCACTGCATGATCATGCAATTGCAAATGAAGCATGATGCTTTTCTCGAAACGCTCTAATGCTTATCGTTATCATTTGAATTGATTCCAGAACGCTTTTTTATTGATTTTAAATCCTATATTTATATTTAAGCCTGTTTAATGCTCCATATAATTTAAATCATTCTCAAAATCTTGCGATTTTGCAAAATACTCAGTACAACAATTCTTTAAAGAGACCTTTCCAAGAGATTTTACTCATATTCATTGGAAATAGTACAAATTACTGCGTTTAAATATGTTTTTTTTTTTTCTTTGACGATTTATCAAATATCTTTACTAAATAGGTAATTTTGCATTAGTGAAGCATTACTTGTACTTGGGCAGATTTTTCTAACAACACTATTCACATTCTCCATTAATTAGCAGTTTTCTTTTGCATTTTCAAATTCCACATAACATTAATTTCAGCTTATAACTGAATATGATCGCCCAGAATCGCAATAGTAAGCTGCAAGAATCTTTCAGAACAACATGATTTATCTACTGCAAACAAGCACAGCTCAAATGGAGGAAATAGATCGAATCTAGTTAGGAACAATCTATTTATGATGCTTCTTGAATGGGATAACCAAAATGATTATTTTAAAATTGGCCCTGCCGTCGAAATTGTTTTTTTGTCCCACTGCTAGCTACGCTTATTTTTTATTTACTAGTCCTTGATAACAGATAATGCGTATATAATATATAAAATACATTGGCTTATAATATACTTATTTTTATAAATACAACTATGCTTTGAATACATTCCGATTATGACAAGCAATTTCTTATATATTCTGGCCTATCAGAGAAATATGTACTCAAGACTTATACCATATGCTCAACGCTGATTAAATAGATACAGATTGTTACCGATGACGATTATCATTAAGAAATATAGTGGGAAAGCGGTGCTATCCAAACTTGCTTTCCTTGATGTTAATGATCAATTAAACGAAAGGTCTTACATCCCGAGACAGTAATCAGATTATAAGAATCAAACATCTTTTTTGCAGTTCATAAATATCATAATAATTAAATACTATTTAAAATTAATCTTTACGACGTTTATTAAGATATTTAAGCGTTGTAAATCCAGACAAATACTTGTATTCATGTTAAGTTTCAATACATTTTTAATAAGCGAAACAGCATATTCTACATAGGAAGAACTGATAATGAGTGAATGCAAGAGAAGGTTATTACTTTGCATTATCTTCAACATGGAAATGGCTACTTGATTGATATACAGCTTATTCTGAAAAGCTTGAAGAGTTTCTTTCGAAGCAAACAAAAAAAAAAATGACACCAAACTGCTACTATGCTTCTTCTCCTGTTGGAGATAACTATTAATTTTTACCACTTCCATTTAAAGGATTGATTTCTAAGAAAAATTTATCCTATCATTTGTGTTGTCTGTTGAAAAAACGTAATATTCGTGTTTTTTGTAAAAAAAATTCTCACTTTTTTGCAGAAATCATAAAATGAATTAATTTTTTCAAAAAATGAGGAAAGGGATCAAAGATAAAGCACAGATTGCCAGTGATAATATCTCACTTATTTTTGCTGATCCATTGTCACTCTTACATTAAGATTCCCCATTCAAAATAGAATATTCTATTTGTTTCAGTCTCCAAAGAAAATAAAAACCAAAAAAATAGAAAAAGTAGTGAAATTGGGCTATGTCTTGAAATTAAGCCATATGAATCATTACTAATTTTTTTCATTTGTTTTCGAACTGCCTTTTAAATTCCTATCTGTTCATCCCGACGATTGCAACAAAAGATTCTATTTTATAATGATGAACAGTTTGCGATAATTTTTATCACCAGTTGATAAAACCTATTTGCTCAGTTCATATGAGTGGCATAGTTAGTACCGAGGATCATGAAACTTAAAAATTCTTCATCTGAGAGCTTTCCAGTTTACATCCCCGCTTTTTGGTTAATGGCACTAAATCAGGTAATTACACTTATGTTTTTAATTATTTGTATCTCATGTTTAATAACAGGAAGAAATAAGCTATTGCCAATTTGACATTATTTCTTCTGTTGGATAACATTCCTGATTCATTCAAATGACGCAATAAAAGATTAGTATTTAAAGTTGACTTTGAATAATCATTTTATTAATATTTCTTATATCAATAATAATATCGCCTTTTCAGCTGAGTCGATACCTCAATTCTCATAGGAAATTAATCGAATTTTTTTTTTTTTCATCTCAGAGAAAAAAAAAAAAGAAAGGATTTGGGATAAGAATCCTAGTTTGATCTATGGCATGACAAACGATGCTGATTAGTTTTAACAAAACTAGCAGTCAAAAAGATTTCCCTCTTTGACAAGCATATGTTCCACATCAAATAAAAATTATCTGATTCAAAACATTTACTACTAATTTAGCATCCAATTTCGTCTATTGAAAGCATTAACAATTATTTGACCTTTTGTAATTTGGACGGAAATGGTATGGAAGTCTCAGTAGATGTTTTCTGGAGACAAATTAAGTTTCAAATTTCGAGAAATTGAATAGAATGCCTCGATAACTTGTCATCATGAGTTTTTGTTTGCCATTAGTCTAATTCATTTTGCCCATTTACATCAAATGATGTTCGTCAATCTTTCGTTTTAGTATTCATAATGTTTTAGCATTTTGTTCTGAAATTTTGTTTATTTTGATTGAATATTATATTTTATATTTCCTTTCTAATATTCCTCACATACACACATGAATATGTTTAAAATTATGCTTGGCAGTGTTTCTTTATTAGAATTGTCAAATAACCTATAATTTTCATAGCAAAATTAGGTAAGCAGTTCGAAATATGAAAATGGTAAGCAAGAAATTGTTGAAAAACTAATGTTATTGGATTAAATATTTTCCGATCTCTAAAGTATCATTCATTTGATGCGAAGTAATTTAATTTACGAAAGCAGCAAAAGACTCAGAAATTGTTTCTGCTCAATAAAAAATTATTTTTGATGCATAAATTTTGTGTCGATTCTCAGGGTTGATTTTTGATTTTTGGGATTGATTATCCACAAATTGGTTTGATTATCCAATTTTTTTCCATGACATTTTTTTATTTTAAAACGCTATTATCACTGTACAATATTCCAACTCAGTTTTAGAAAATTTTTCCCAAATTTGCTCTGTTATTTTTTAGGGGTTCAATTCATATGTAATTATATCGAATCATTTAAATAAACTTTCAATGCCTCAAAACTCCTTTCAGAGAAATGAGTGTTAAAAACTTTCAAAGGATCAATAATTAATGATTTTCAGGCTTCGAATAGAGAAGCAAAATTTGTAATATGTCTCTTTGATTTAGTTAGAGATTCAGAAAAGTATCAAAAGTAAAAAGTAAATATGTAAAGTTGAACGAAAAAGTTTTTACCATGATCATCGATTGAAAATTTGAAAGTGAAATTAGGGCTTGTCGCAATTATTAAAAGTTGCAAATAAATGCAGACTATTTTCCTTCTTCGCCTGCTTGTTGCTTTCTTCTCATTCGGGAATCTTCCTCCGATGCTCCAAATCTATTTTATTTGAGTGAAACCTTCTACGAAAAAACGCATACTTGATGCATTTTTTCAATAATTTGGAGCAAATTCAGCATTTCTTTAAGCGCCAACATGCATGCCAAGTGAAAGGGAAAAACTTTCAACTTGGAAAAGCTTCCAATTTTTTTTGTGTGTGAAAGGGTGTTAATGTAAATCACTCTAGTTGATTATTCGCTTGTGTTGAAAATTTCAGCGGTTGCTTGTTCAATTCACATTTGCATCTTCATTTCCAAGATCCAGAAATCAAATCGAACAAGTTTGTAACTTAATCTGTAAGTTTCGACACGGAGAACATAGAAATTTTTAATACACAAATAGAGGCTTAGGTGGTTCTGGAAATTTTTAAATTTTAAAGAATTCAGATTCGACATAAGTGACATTCCATTGAGATTTTAGTTCGCATTGCTTAAATTTGCTCGCAAAGATTAGAGCAGTTAGGTGGAGGAAAAGTAAAGTGCACTGAAGCAAACATAATTTCATGCATATTTCATTGTCTTTCTTTCTTTTTTTCTCTTTCCTTTTCCTTCCAATTAATCATATGAAACAAGCATGAAGTTCGAATTTTTGCTGCGATATTTTCAATTCCATCAGAAAGACATAACGATTATTTAAGGCTTTGTAGAAGTTTGACTACTGACAGTTCAAATTTTCGGAAATAAGAGACTTAGGGCCAGTAAGAAAGTAGCCTTTCTTTCTTGCGTTATTCTTGAAGAATGAATGCTTTAACACTTGGCCATCTGGTACATAACATCTCTTTGATAATTTCAGATTTTTCCTGACGATGCGATTTATTTGCAAACTTTAATAATGGCTTTTTTAAGAGCAATTTAACAGCTATGACGAGGCTTTGCATGATTCACTGAAAAATGACTGCTAACCGATAGCTGCTTTTCCAAAAGATTTTCCGGAAATTCAGCAACAGAAAAGATATTGAGAGAAAAAAAGGAACGACATTTCAAACATCATTAGTATCGATGTGAAAGGAATCTAGGCTCTGTTGACATGCCTGTGGTTAAACGAGGACTCGTCGCCCCACAAAATACATTCCTAGAAAATGTCATCAGGCGTTGCAATAATTCTGGTAAGCTCAGCATTTTCTAATTTTCGAAAAATTCGATCTAAATGTTGTGCACAAAAATACTTCTGAAGAAAATAAACTTAAAATATTAGAGTTTTAGAAGTATTTCTAAAGCTTTATTGGAGAATGTTTCTGTAACAAAATTCAAACATCTTTGTGCCATATTCTTTACCTCAAATTACCTTCTTCTGTGTTGAAAAGCTGAATTAAAATAAATTACGCTCGATTCGGAAACTGAGAAGCTCTCCTCTAATCTTTCAAATGTTTTAATAAATTTTTCATAGACGCTATCTTTCTGCAGATACTAGTTTTATATTGGCGAACGCTCAAATAGCAGAATATCCGATCGTTTATTGCAACGATGGCTTTGCTAAGATGGTAGGGTATTCTAGGGCTGAAATAATGCAGAAACCTTGCTCGTGAGTTTACAGATTAATTCCTTAAACTTCATACTTTTCTACTTTTTATTCAAAATTGATCAAATATGACTTTATCATATTGACATCAGTGCAACTATTCCATTCCATGTACAGCATTTTCAACTTTTATGGAAATGACTGATTGTAAATGGCATAATTCATTTTGATAGATGTTTCTTTATTTATTGATAATTTCTTTTGAAGACTTTCCTTTATGCATGCGGAGTACAGTGGACCTGAAGCAGTGAAGAAAATTCAAAATGCTCTGGATTTATGTCAATATGAACAAACAGAAATCGGTTTACGCAAGAAAAACAGTTCATTATTAAAAAATATTTTAAAATTATTTAGTAATATCTGAACAAGTTAATTCTGAATTTAAGCTATTTTTTGAAAAGGTGGAACAATTGAAAAGTGAACGAAAAATGAAGGTCTATGAGAGTGCATTCACTACATCACGAAAATGTTTCTTTGTACTTCGCCATATCGATCACTCTCTAGCATTAATTGTTTTTTCAAATTATCGGTCCGGTATCAGTTCTAATTCCATTTTAATTTAAATTAAGCTAAATTCTACTCATTTAACTCAAAAATTTACAGGAAATGTCCTTTGGCTATTAGTGCACATCGCCCCTATCAAGAATGATCGTAATCAAGTGGTATTGTACTTGTGTCAATTCAGGGATATCACACCTCTTAAACAGCCACTTGATGATGAAAACAATAAAGGTAAAGATACTTTGCTTTCAATAGTTTCACAATAGACGCTTTCTATGAAATTCTGATTTTATTATTTCCTTTGATATGATCTAAGCATCTTAAAGAAGCCCTCTAAATAAGCTTATTGCGAATAATGCTCCACTTTTCCTTTTCCTTCCATGTTATAAACAAAATCTGAAAACTTTATTTTCAACAAAATTTAACAAAAGAAAATTTTCAAATCTACAATTTTCACATCTATTAGAACCAACCTACTTGGAACTGAAATAAGTGATGGCTCCAAGATAAAAAAATACTCCTGAAAAAAGAATAATCTTGTAGACCTGGAAATAACAGCAATTAGCATGAATTATTGTGCTAATGTCGTGTTTCACATGAATGTACAATCAGATCTGATTTTGAGATATTATAGATCATGGTCATTTGAAATCACTGATCGTCACTTCGGCACCTAATTAACACCTTAATATTAAATTATGAACGTCTTTGTTTATTCAGGCTTTTCACGAATTTTACAAATTGCAAGAATTGCAAAAAGCAGACAACAGTTTAATCAAATTGAAACGAAAGATCTGCACAAGACGGCGAGCGCAACGTCGTCAAACTTCAATCAGGTTATCAAAGTTTGTGTTTGCTATACTTTCATTTCCCTTTCATTTGCATTACTTTTTATAACTCCAATATTTCATTTACGTTTGCATATCATTTCAAAATGCAATGATTTACTTTGTTATCACCACTACCACCATTGGATTTCACTAAAGTGAGTATGTCCTAATGTTCTATTTGTTCTTCTAAAAGATCGGACACACTTTTAAACAAATAATTCATTCGCTATTTGTACTAACAAACAGTCATAAAAATAAGCGAAAATTACTGTCCATAGTAAGAGAAAGCTTATCAGCTGTACCGTCAGGTAATGAATCTCGGTGGTGATTTGTTGCCACAGTATCGACAGGAAACACCAAAAACATCACCACATATCATTTTGCATTATTCGACATTTAAAACAATATGGGATTGGTCTATTTTGGCACTTACTTTCTATACTGCTTTTATCGTACCTTACAATATTGCCTTCAAGGTCATCTTTTCTTCTTTATCAATTAAGCCACAAAGTGGCTGTCTCTTTTTTATGGACATAAAGCACAATTAAAAACATTCAAATATCATTTTTTATTGAACAATTTCTTTACGTTATTGAAACGAAATCTCTAGATTTCTAATTTTTCTTATAAAACTCCATTTTGCAATTTTTTATTGAAGCATTTTCATTACTATTTCTAATACAAAACCTAATCTCAAGATTGTACTATTAAAAGTGCTTCACGAAATGAGCAATATTTATCTGTAGACACGAGAACATCCACCTCGTGGTACCATTGATATGGTCGCTCTAATGGATTCTATCGTTGATGTAATATTTTTTGCCGATATTTTATTAAATTTTCATACAACGTTCGTTGGCCCTGGTGGTGAAGTGAGTTTTGCTTGAATAGCAAAAATTGAAAATAATTTAAATCAGCTGAAGTTCGAGTTTGTTATCCAAAATGTGAATAATTTATTAATTTTATGATACTGATGAATTAAAATCCATAGTTATCGAATTAATTATAAGTTGCCGAGCAAACCGAGAAGCGTACTTCCTTAACATTTTCCTTCTCTTCCATCTCTATAACTGGGCAAATTTAAATAAATGCGATAACTATTATTCGTAAGCAATTTTCTTTAAGAAATATAAAAAATATGAAATGAGAAAAGCATTTTTTGATTAGCTCTCAAAATTATGTATCAATATTTATATGTCTATCTGCTGTTTCATCTGATTCTTCGAACTTTCTTTTCAAATATTTGCGAATTAAATTTCTTAAGATTTTAAAACTTTATTGATTTATTTTAGTAAATAAGTTATGATAGTTTATTTCGCCTCAAAATCGATAAATGTATAAATAAATTTTCAATCTTATGAACGTTATGTGCTTATTATTTTCAGGTAGTAATTGATCCGAACATAATTAGGTATAATTATTTTAAGTCATGGTTTATCATTGATCTTCTTTCTTGCCTTCCATATGATATATTTTATATGTTTAAGCACAATGATGAGGTAAGTTTTTTATAATTTAAGTGATTACTTCAGTACTTCTTAATAACTTTTTCCACCTTTTAAAAACATTAATTTTGCACATTTATGTCATGGCATCAGGCGAAGTTTCTTTACAATTTTTGTTTATCTATATGATTTAATGATGTTTTGAGTGATTTTGGTGAACAGTTAAAAATTATTCTTTGCAGAGAATGGGATCATTACTAAGTGCACTGAAAGTAGTACGTTTGCTTCGGCTTGGACGTGTAGCACGTAAACTTGATAACTATCTCGAATACGGAGCAGCAACATTACTTTTACTTTTATGTGCTTATGTACTCGTTGCTCACTGGTTAGCCTGTGTATGGTTTTCTATCGGTGAATATGAAGTTAAGATAAAGGTATATTTTCGTGTTATCTTAAAATTTCCTGAAACTTTTATCGTATAAATATCCAGGTGTGCACAGTAGCACGGCATGTTATCATGCATTCTTTCGTAATAACGATTAGGTAATTAAGTTGGTGGAAGTAAAAGTAATGTCTCAAGAAATTGGCGTTCTAAGCTTTAGAAAACAAACAATTCATCTTCAAATTGTTCAAGGTTTCATGCAAGTATGCATTATTTTAGATTTTTTCAGTTTTTAGTACCATCCATGCCTGAAGGATGGTTGACGAAGCTATCGAAGGAATTGAACTCGCCCTTTAATTATACATTCAAGGACAGGATGAAACTGGTTGGTGGACCTCAGCGAAGTTCTGCTTACATTAGTGGTAAGATCGCTCAGATCTGCAATAATATTATTTTATTACTGTTGAACGGCATGTACACGTTAACGAATTTTTTCGATTTCATTTCTTGCTTTTGTAATCTGCGACTCTTCATTTTCCAATCGGTAATCTTTGAATCCTTAAAATTTTCAAATATATCTTGAAAAATAAAAAATTATTAAATTTATTCGCAGCGTTGTATTTCACGATGTCCTGCTTATCAACAGTTGGATTTGGCAATATAGCATCAACAACTGATAATGAAAAAGTATTCGGCGTATGCATGATGATCATCGCCGCACTCCTTTATGCTGCTATATTTGGCCATATGACTAATATTATACAACAAATGACATCCGCCACTATTAGGTGACTTATAATTCAATTTCATACTCATCATTTTGGTGATAAGATAATTATTCTTGGGATATGATCTTCGATAAAAATATGGGATAGAAAGATGAATGCAAAAAATACTAAATGAAATTCTTTTCTTAATTAGGAGATGAAAGAGGAAATACAATTTCAAATTAAATAGAACAATGTCGAGTTCTTTCAGATATCATGACATGATAGCAAATGTTCGCGAATTCATCAAATTACAGGAAGTACCAAGTGAGCTTGCTGAACGGATAATGGACTATGTAGTTAGTACCTGGGCCATGACTAAGGGAATTGATACATCAAAGGTATTTTATTTTCTTGATAAAATAATTAAAAAGAAATGAGATGAATATGAGAAAATCTAAAAGGAACTAAAAACTTTTCAAATTCAATATTAGGATATTTGGAATTGTTCTGTAAGTAAATTTTTAACGTCAATTCAAGAAAAACATTGATGGATTTAAAAAAATGACCAAAATCAGTGAGATTCTAAATTTTAACTGTGAAATTGTATGCATCAAACAGGATTTAATTCATTTGTTTGAAACGCTGAACTACCTAAGGTACTCAGCTATTGTCCGAAAGATATGAAAGCAGATATTTGTGTGCATCTGAATAGAAAAGTATTCAACGAACATGCATGTTTTCGTCTTGCTTCTGACGGTTGTCTTCGAGAATTTGCCGTGCATTTGGAGGTGACCCATTTCCTATTTATTTCTGAAGTTTAAAAAAAGGTATTTTTGAACTATGAGTGATCCAAAATATCTTTCATACAATAGATCATTCAATCTTCATAATTGTGAAATTTATGAAGCTTGTTGAACATTTCATTGAAATGATTGGGCTGCAGTAATATCAAAACAGTAACCTATATTTCTCAGAAACTTTGCAAGGCTTTGGCTTACGAAAATGAGATATTTTAAATCACCAACTGCCATATGATGCAGAATGTCCAGTACCGAATCATCACACACTCTGATCATATTGATAATAAAAACTACAAATAAACAGAGAAAAAAACTTGTTGATTTAAAAAACCTAATGGAAGTGACTGCAGAGCAATCATGCAGCTCCCGGTGATTTGATTTATCATACTGGAGAGTCGGTTGATGCTTTGTGGTTTGTTGTATCGGGATCGCTCGAAGTGATACAGGACGACGAAGTTGTCGCAATCCTAGGTATTGTTTATTTATAAAAGTTGTACATCCATGTGTCAAATATCCTTTTTTTTGTCAAATTTAAAATTTTTAAAAATTGACTACAATTGCTTTTATTTATGATATTTCCATCCTATTGCTGGGTTTAAAATAAAAATATTGGTTTTTACTGTTATTAATAATTTAATTTTAAGGAAAAGGTGATGTCTTTGGTGATGAATTTTGGAAACAATTTGGAACAGGTCAAAGCGCTGCCAATGTGCGCGCTCTTACTTACACAGATTTACATTCCATAAAAAAGAATAAACTTATGGAGGTAAATGGATCATTTTCTACTTTTCAGGGACAACTTAATAAAGTCTCAGAAAAACTGTGTTTTCTCTCAGAAAAACTATGTTTTCTCCCAGAAAAACTATGTTTTCAGAAAAACGATGTTTTTCTGAAAAAAAAACTAGTCTCAGTAAAACATAGTTTTTCTGAAATCTTGCAGAAACCGAGAGGATATGGTTAACGCTTTCGTTTTAAATCTATCAGATAAGCAGTAATCTTAGATTTTAAAAGATAGAATAAGATCATTTTAGATTGCATGAAAGATTTTTTTTTTTTTTTTTGGAGCTACTTATTAATTGCAAAAAACAATTTTATAAAGTGTTTTGTTAAAAAACTTTTTAAAAAAGAAATTTTCAAGAAAAATTAAATATTCTTTTAAAAAAACCATTTTAGGTACTTGATTTTTACAAGGCATTCGCAAATTCGTTTGCTCGCAATTTGGTGCTAACCTACAACCTCACTCGTCGGGTACTTTTGCTTTGGATAATATTCCTTTTTGGTTTTTGATCATTAATTACTGACAAAGAAACATAATTAATGCACCGAAAAGAATCATTGGTTTCTAATTGTTCTTGGAATTCTTGCGTGTTTCAGTTAAAATTCCGTAAAGTAGTTGACGTGAAAAGAGAAAGAGAATTGGATGAAAGACGTAAAAATGAAAAGCTCACGGTGCCAGCAGAACATCCTGTTCGGAAACTATTGTTTCGGATGCGTGAGAGACACGGTAGACGTCTGCTTCCATCGCAGATCTTTGCTGATCTTGAACGGGTTGGTTGTTCATTTGGTAACATTAGGAAGTATGATGCATTTATAAGAGGCACCAAGGTAATTTGTAGACTATTAAATTCTAAGACATCAGGAGAATGAATGCTCGAAATTTACCGATTTTGTTAAGAATTTAGCTCGAGTTATGTTAATGGGACATAATGATTTTAGCAAATTAGGACAAGGTCATCGGGAGTACGACTGACTTCTTCTTCAGCGGATGATTTGCGGGAAATGCGTTGGAGTATAAATGTTCAGCAAAATACCGATGCCATTGTAAGTTCTATTCGACAAGAGCTTGGCTCATTAAAAATTTTGGCTTTTCAAGTAATTCACAAAAATTATCAAAAGAAACAGAAATTACATTTCCCATTCTTTATCCAAGCAACTATCAAGTTGCATTTTTTTTTTTTAGTATATGTTAATTGATATCTAATAAACCAATGTAATATTTGACAGGGATGAATTATAGTACAATTAATTGTTGATTTTAATTATATCAATTAAGAAATTACCTCCTGAACTGAAGATATGCTTCGAACGCATTGAGGAGAAGTTGCATACGGTTAATTGTATCTCTCATAAACTGGAGAATTTGGAGAAGCTTGTCTTCGGATTATATCATCAAGCTGGAGGTATGTCATATTGACACTTTTTCTGATGAAATTTCATGCATCTTGCATTTCTTAAGAAGCGCTTTTTAGACGTACGCGGAAAGGAAATCATTTTCATTACACTCTTACTTTGTTTACAATAAATATGAAAACAAAAAAGCCACATAAAATTGCGTGAGAGGATGCGTTGGTCGTGCTGTGCTCTATGTTAGAGAATTCAAAATATTGTGTAATACAAAATCATTAAGAACTCCTTCTCCCCACTGAATGGATCATTCCTCTATTCATAAGTTCTTTATTGTTTATCTGTTCATCTCTTTCAAATTTATTAAACGAAGTGATTAAAATTGTCGAGCAATTTTTGGAAATCTTAGAAATTTAAGAACAATGAGAATTTTCCCTCAATATAGGTAGTAATAAAATGAATATTAACGGATCAAAGGACAATGAACAACCATTGTCATTAGCTCCAACGATGGCAATGGATTTGACGAGTCGAACGATTCCCGATCAATTTGCACCATTTAGTTCATCGCCGTATACTGAATCCACAACACCGTTACCCATTTGTATTCCACCACTGCAGGATCTCAGTACGGATGACGGAAATGGTGAATTCCAGACGTCAACACCAAATTTCGGCATGTTGGTATATGTCGAAGATGAAATAGCAAATGGCAGTTTGAGTCCACCCAAACTGAAACGTATTTGATAACTTATCATATATCTAAATAGAAATTATTATTTTGAATCGAACAAGACATTTGCTTAATAATTTAATGTAATTTTATAAGTTATTAATTAAACTGTTATGTGTCAACAATCTGCCTAATCCCCATCAATTAGACTCCGATATAGGAAAAGCCTAAAGTTACAGTATTGTGCACGAATAATGACAAACGCCTGAAAAATTCAAATGACTCTTGAAATTCAAAATGTTTGATTTGAAATTCAATTTGAATTAAGCTTAAATTAGAAATTATTTGTTCGTCCTTTATCTTAGCGTGCCTTTGATAATCTTTTTATTTACTTAAAACATTAAGTTGCGCAAACAACCTTCATTGTTTCGATCGTCGTACTTCTCAAACACACAAATTTTCCAAAACTAGACTATTACTTATTTTACTGCTGAATTATATAATGTTTCTGTAAATAAGTTTATTTTACTGCGGACATCCAGAAAGAAAAGAAAAGGATGTTGATTTTTGCGCTGACCATATTTTCTCTAGATATTTTCGCTCTCTATGACTATAATTACTGTTAAATTTCATTTTGTATCTGATTAGTGAAATTTTATCATTCGAAAGTCTAAAATCAATCGTATTAATTTGTGATTCTGAAAGTATTTAGTTTTGAAATTCTAAACTTAATTAAACTTATTCCCTATTTTCTTCTGAATAAGTTATTAACTATTTTGACAACTATGTTGATGCATTTGGTTCATTTATTGATTCCTTAATTCGCTGAAAATGCTTTTGTGAAGGAACTTTACTAAGTTTGATTTGCCGATGTCAATTTCCATTCCATTGTAAAGTTCATTTTCTCGAACTTTATTATAATTTTCAATTGTCCTCAAATTCTTTGTGATATGAAAAAGATAGGTTGATAACCATACAAATTTTTTTATCTTAAAACACTTTTTTGAAAAAACGAATTTATTGAACGAAATCGATGAAAGATTTGAATTATTTGGAAGAAAGAAAGGTGAAGATAATGGAGTGAAGAGAAGTATATTTTGAAATTCATTTGCCGTAAATATTTTTGACTAAAACAATTCACATACAGCAATAAATTCATTCGAAAAAGTACTGATTGCACTTATAAACCAGAGCAGAATAGTTTTTATTTGTTAAATATATTGAACTTTAATGATGCAAATTTACATGTCCGGTGCAATAAGGAAGAGATGGGCACTCTTTGTCTGGAAAAGTTCTTTCAAGCAAGCACTTTGAAATCAAAACAAAATTCAGTAATTTGTTTCACCACATCACAAAACTATTGCAGATAACAAGTAAATGATTAAGTAATAGCTTAAAGTGGCTTGGTTGGAAGCATCGTTGGAAAAGTATTTGTCGAAAAAGTGCTGGCGTCGCTTTGATGTGGATTCTGAATATGAGTTTGCTTTATAGCAATTGTTTTCATTGCACTGATCACTGGAACAGAAACACCAATGTTCCGTTATATCATACTGAAAGGATTTCTATATTGCGATCATTTTTTGTTCAATCAAACAAAACTGATTTTGATCTATTGCGATTTTATCCTAAATGAATAATTTTTATAATTTCATATCTCTTTAGAAAATCAAATTTTGTAAGAAAGTAAAAGAAATTCATAGCTTTTCATTTCAATTTTAAAATTCAATAAATTTATTTTGGCACAATTCATTTTCTTCACTTTGAACTTGATTCATAATTAAAATTGACACACAACGAGGGAATACTTGGAAATGATGGAATTTGTTGTATGTAAAGTCATTCATTTCACATAAAAGATTGCAAAATGACAAGAACAAGTTTGAAACTCATAAAATCTGCAAAATAATCTATTTCGCAAAAAGATTTACCATATCAAATTCAGATGGCAAATAATTGCCGATTTGAGAAACTCGTGAGTGTGGGCCAAGACCAAGTTGCGAATGTTGATCGTTAGTCAAGAATTGCGAAGAACAACCTCGTACGGTCCCTATAATCCCTCGTAGAGCTTGAAATAATAAGTACATGACAAGAGAGTTAAATGATGAAAATTTCAATTTGACGGGGTAAGCTTCGTTTGTTTTCATTTTCATCATCTTTTTCACTTCTTCAAAAGAAGCTGTCGAAATATCGACTCTATTAAATTTCCTGTTAAGCTTCCAACTTATGAGTTAGATTCCTTTCTTGCAAAATTGGAAATATGATAAAGTATAAGAGCTCAAATTTACTAAACTTTCGAATGCCACATTCTTAGTTACTTTTGAAAATTGCAAAAATTACTCAAAACTTGAAAATGTTAAGGAGAATATATATATCATATTATTACATTTAAAAAACTTCGACCTTCTTACCAAGAACAGTGACCACTCCACTATGTCGATTAGTACCATTCAGATACATGATAAAGCAGGTCGATGGACAAAATTGAGTTATTTCAGGTGTATAATCTGATTTAGGGCAGCTCTGATCACTCGTTGTAATGCCATAATTTCGTTTCAGGAAGAAATGTCTCCAATGCCAAACAATAAAATCATTTGCACATGAATAACATCTGATTGCTTCCACAATGACAGTACCCGATTGGAAGTAGTAATGGAGAATGAAGATCAGTACTGACAGATTGTGCGGTAAAAATATAGGCGCAAAGTATGAAATCATCTCGACCATTAAATGTCTAAAGCATCGACACTACAAATATGGCCTGATTGACCGGTCTGTATTTACGATCGTTTCTATTGGTAGTAGTCTAAACCTTCACCGATTGCGATCTTTTTTCCGCAGTAATCGATAATGATCGTTTGCAGCAATATTATTTTAAGTAAATTATTCCTTCTTTCATCATTTAATAAGAGATTTTCGCATATTCAGCAATTCAGATTAGCAAAAATCCGATCTTGAAAATCTCTAAAAGCAATTTATCGAGAAAATTTTACGTAAAAATCACAAAAAATTCACACAAAATCGAAATCGCATAATCTTCGCCTCACGTAAATTAACGTGTATTAACGAAATCTATATAAATAAAAAATGTAATCGTTCTTATTGGCTTTTGACACAGCGTTGCAAGTTCTTCACCAGTTACTTTGAAATTCTGACACAATGCTGCATTCGAATAGGCGAGTGTTTCTATTTAGAAATATCTACTTTTCTTCAACCTCTCACACCTGTGACAGATAAAAGTGAGTGAGCAGACATTTTTATTTACATAGACTAGCTGGATGGTTACATGAAACGTGGTCGGTATAGCTAGGTGTACAATAAATTAGCCTGATTGGTCCACGTTCCCATCTCTTATAAGTGAAATCTCTCTAAAATCAAAAATCTTATTCCCTCTAGTTCTCTTTCACATAACATACGGAAAGAATATTTGGAGAAATTCAACAGCTTGTCTTCTTCCGAAAGAATCTTTAATCGAATGCACAGAATCAATCATAGATGGCCAAAATGGCTTTGCTTAAAAAGATTGTAACAACATTTTGAGCCATTCAAGTTCCTTTGCAACTATTAGTGGTATATAGGCTTGCACTTCCATTTCCCTGATTATAACTCTGCCTTTGCTTCAACAGATTATGCTGTGCATTATCGAGATTCAGGAGAATTGGTTTGGCCAGAACAGCAGGCCCAGTATCTATCAAGCAGCTTCACAGGCCCATAATGCATTAAAGGATTCCAGCAATTATTATACTTTCAAGATCCTACTCTTGAAATTATTATGAAATGTCAAAATTCAGCAGAGAACAGTAAATGAGTTGATAGTTATTTTAGAAGTAGCGTGTCGTCAGCGATCAGATATATAGAAATATCTCTCTATCTTCTTTCTTAAATAATCACTTATACCTTCCTCTTTTTCATAAATAATTAAAAAAGAAGTGAAAGTGAATAATGTAAATAAGTTCTTTGCATTTCACTAAAGATAATAGAAAAAAGAGAAAAGATGAGGAACCTAATAATACTATCTAATTCATTTCTAAAAAATTCAACAAACTTTGGAATGTATGAAATAAATTTGAACATTCTAAAAATCTTTTCCCTTATTTGAAATTTACTAATAATTTTATGTTTCAGTGTGCCGATTTCTTGAAAAAGTGAAATAATCTACAAATCGTCATTGAATGGGAAAGCTAAAAATTGATGGAAGTATGGAAGATAGATTAATGAAGAGATGAATGGATAGGAAGGAAGAAATTATTGTTCCTTTCTAGGCAATAATAAGATTTAGCTTGGAGTGCCTGTAATACGGCAGCATTTACGTGAGAATTCTATAGAACTGCAAGAACAACTGCATTTTCTGGATTCCATGCCAAAATTTTAGCTTTTTAAATAGCCAAGATGTGGCTTTTTTCTTGCCTCTGAAAATAAATGACTAGAAAATATTCTTTGTCCAAGCTTCAGTTTAAGCCTAAATAATATTTTCATATTTTGAAATTTTTCAAAAAAATTCAATTTGCGATATATTTGGAGAAGAAAATGACGAATGTTTAATAAATAAAATCTGCCGCAGAAATTAAGTTGCTAACCATTAATTTTATTTCTCCTGAAAACCAATTAATCTGTGAAAAGTAAAAAAGAAAAATGTAAATGCTAGCATACATATTCAAAGATTAATGTTATGAATTGTGCCAAGACCTGCTTATTGGATGAGATTGCCCTAACCGTAAAGTAATATGTTTTAGTTATGAGGCAAAAAATTGGATTGGTATTTCAGATAATTAAATTTATATATATCGATCGAAATTTCAGCCACTTCAGATTAATCAAATGATTTTAAGATTCAAGTGAAGAAAACATCGCTATTATGATGATAGGCACCTCAATCAATGTCCAATGATCGGTCACATCACTGTAGTGCATTCAAATATAATGCATTCAAGAGATGATCCCTTTTGCCTGTGTGATAAGCTGAACTGCTATCTATGATAAATATTTATGCAATTGCTTAGCTGCGAGATAGACGGAACATTGGTTTTGTTCTTTGCAGCAACTTCGATTGTGATTTTGTTATTGGAAGATCATTTCATATTTTGTTAACCAGAGGAGCAATAGGCAAATAATCTCGATTCTAAGAAAATGACTTGTTGAATTTGAATCCATTGCTAAACTAAATAAGTGATCTTATAGCAAAATATTTTGTCTGTTCTTAAGAATATGGCAATTTTGAAACAAAAAAAAATTAATCCGTATTTTCTATTTCTCAAGTAGGCTCAAATAGTCGCTTTTTAAATTGCTTAATTAATTGTTCTTTTCAAAATATAAATAAGCTCGATAAGAAGTTCTAAATACTAAATAACTTCCTATTATTAAATTCAGCTTCCGAAATAGACTTCACTCATTTTATTGAAGTTAATTGTCAAAAAATTATTGATTACTAAGAAAGAGGAAAAGTTTAGAGTCCAATCGAAATGTAAATCACTCATTTGGAAAATGTGATAATATATAATTCATGTTTTTCTTATAAAATTTAAAAGCCCTGCGAAATCAACATTTAAAAGAAAAAATCTTCGGAGAGAATGTTTATTTATGCATGTTATTTTCTTCAGTATACTTAGCAATACGCGACAAGCTTATTTTATTAGCATTATATTCTTTCGAATCAAACAAAAATATTGACTTCGAGGCAGATTATCATCAGAGCCGAGTACTTTTTATTTTTCGTTAAGTGTATTTATTATTATTAGTAATATTTTCACATGATGAAATAATTTAACCAATTAAATTCATTACCCTATTCAAAGATCATTCTCAACAACGCGATCGGATCAAAACTCAATTGAAATAAAAGGAAGCAAAGCATCAATTATAAATTTTAGATAAATTTGATTTGATAATCATTTGATAATAACTATCTAAAGATCTTTATGTCACTGGTCAATTTTATGTTTGATCAATTTGGGGACAAGGAAGCTGTGTTATTGCATATTTATCTGCAAACAATGGAATAAGGGAAGTTACAATCTCTTGGAAAAAATGAAATAAACTGCCAATAATTAAGTTGCTGATACATTTTATGTCTGTTTATATTTCATTCAATCCGTCATAGATACTGCGAAAATGCAATATATTATGGACAACAAGAAAATATACTTACTTATGCATACAGTTATGATTAATTCATTATGGGACGACAATTCAATAAAAAAATTTGGCATAAATTATTGATTTTCCTACAATAATAATATTAGATTGAAGAGAAGTTTTATTTTATTCACAAAGATTCGTTTGTTTACAGTCTTTCAACTCTTACTAAATTATTTACAGCAATGATGAATTGATTTGACTTATTTTTACTTTTTTTCCGAGCATAATTGACAGAGAGAGATTAGATAGTATAATTTAAATATTATCCGATCTATTAGTATGTTTCTGGTCAAATAATAGGGAGAATTAATGAATGGAACACAAAATAGGCAAAACAAGTGAAAATGACTTTCCTCTTCCAGGAATTCGGAATTGTTTGTAGCATGAATGTACACAGCAATATTTGTTATCAATTGAAGACACTGTGCAGCCATCGATTTGCTTAATTCAATGAAATGCTCCGAAAATACTTTCATGAACCAAAAAGGACATAGAAATAGAGTGAAATAGAGAATGAAATTATTAACTATAGTTTAGAAAGGTTTCTATTTCTTTAAACTTTAGTGAAACCAAAAAATCAGCAAGTTGTAGAATTACTTATTTAATTTCCGTTTTACTCTCTGCCACTGCATAATCATATCCATGGGTTATTTATGGAAAATCCATTTCTGAAGGTTTCTTAAATTTTCTTTTTTTCTATGCTTTATATATATATATATATATAAGTTGTAAGCTGTATGCAAGAAACAGATGAAATTATGATCAGATTTGTTAGCCAAGTTGAACAAAACATATTGTTTACATCAATGACTCAGAAGGCAACTAAAAATAGTATAAAAAACCTTAAGTTTGAATCAAGTTTTGACTCATCAGTGGCTAGAGGTGAGATTTCGAAAAGAAAACAAACAAAAGAGTACACAGATGGAAAAAAAATGTAAAAGATGCGCAATTATTCCTTCCAAAGTGACAAGTTCGAACATGGAGCTCTTTGCAACAATTAGTTGAAAGCATTGAAAGCCAACAAAAACTTTGGCAAAAAATCCAACTAAATTGGATTATTTCAAATTCACGCATACTATTTCCTGTTATATTCCTAGGACTATTTCCTATTATATTCCTCTTTCCTGTCTTTTCTACAAAAAATTTGTCACAAATAAAATTCTACCTATTAGACTAAATTGATCTGCATTAGGAGTGGGATCAAGTCAAAAAAGTTTGTCAGTTTTATTCGCCTGATGAAGCAGGCTTAGTCAACGATAGTTATATTGGAAATAAATTTGCACAAAACAAATTTTATCATCAAAATTCACAAAAATCAAGAACGAACTCTGCTCCACCTCTTCCTCTCCCCTCCTACTTCCCCTGTAGTGTATATGTGTCAGGAAGTAAAGTATGGAATAGAAATTAGGACGAAATGTTGCTCTTTGAAAATAACTCAATTTATTTTTGTTGCTAGTGATCTTTAATAATGCTGCTTCATACAAATCATTGAATTTATTTGAAACGATGAAACTGCAAATTCTCTCGGAATGATGATGCATGGAGCATTCCATAAAATGCATTTATGTACGAGATAGCTCGTAGATGTATTTATGTTGAAAATAGATTAAACTTTGAATTGAATTCATTGCCAATAAAGTTAGCCTACACTTTGGAATTTGAAAAAGTAAGAAGTAAAATGCATTTGTAATGGTTAATTTCTAAGAAAGTTGCGTATTTGAAGAAGCCATTTGTTTTTTATGACCATAATATTATCAAATTTTTTGAAAAAATGGAAGTTTGCAAATTATTTTATGATTATGAAATTATTCATGGTAGGGGAAGGCTACACAGAAAAGTTGCACTACTATTAAAAAATCTAAATTTCGTCGTTATGTGAACACAAACCTATGCTTAGTAACGAGTAATAAATATTAGAATGGCATAATCTATCGATTTTTCTTAGGTTGAGACTTTTTACATACAGATAAAATACTACTACTAAATGCGAAGAAAAATAACCAGAAATTAGCCAGAAATTTGATCTTTATGAACCCAATAATAATGAACATGCAAAAGTGCTCCTCATTTTCTCCTTTTCTATCGATCAGAGAAAATCTACCAGTATTAAGTATCAAATTGAAACATAAAATACAAATTAATCACTGGTTTTCTTTTTCTTCCAAAAAAGATATAAATATGTATATTTAATGCATAGTCAAATACAAGTAATATAGTTCCAAAGTCGAAAGTTCATATTCAATTCAAATTTAACTTATTTCCGCATTAAGATCTGTCGTAATTATCTCATATGTAAATCTCTTTTTTTTTTTCTTATCTTTTTATCTTTATGACTTTAAAACAAGAAATGATGTTTATCTGAGCTGTACAGAAAATGCAGAGCAATCTCATTCTTGAACTAAAATTTACGAGCAAAAATTAATGAATTCAAATATATTATTAAACCTTTCTTGCAGTAAAAAAACAAGAGGATTAGGCTTCTAGTAATAAATAGGTGAAAAAAGAAGATGCAGAAGATGACATTGTTTTATGCTTTAAAATGAAATTATTAACACTTCTCTTCATTCTTCCCATCTTTCTTTCCTCGACACGAACATATATCTCAAAACAGCTGCTACTTCAGTTCTTTTTTTTCAAATTGTACAAATGTTTACAACCACCTCACATAATTCATGCTGTCTCTTCGAGAATAGAAAACAGGATGATTTCATTATTTGCTCATCTATATGTATTTTTGCAAAATCTTGAAATGACGACGAACTTACTATTCATCACTTCTTGTAAGTGTAGAGCAATATGAACTTTAATGATTCCATGATAAAACAATGACATGATAAATCAAGCAAAACGAAATAATTCGCATTGAGATGCTTTAATTCTCGTAACCATTAGAGGTAGAAGCATTCCAAGGCCAAAAAGCATTTCCATTTTATTTGGCTTCACTGGTCCTTATCTCATTCAAGGACATCTTATGCTTGTTCCGAGCCAAGCTCTTCTTGATGATTCTGATCACTCGAAATACTCTATGCTTCCAAAATATTCCACTCCCTTTTTTTTCGAATAAGAAATAACTGCCGCAAGCAGTCTCATCCAATATCGGCTATAATCGAATAATCATACGTTGAAGATATAATTTTATGATGCATCCATGTCATGACGAAGCTTTGATAGATCAGTACTTTTTTCCTGCATGCCAGTGCATGAATGGGCAGGTACATGCATGTGTATGAGAGGCAGGCTTGGTTTTTAGCATTATAACCTTAAGCTTGATGCATCATTAGCGTGCATTTTTGGTTGCTATAACCGCGCAGATAAGTGACATCTCTGGCAACAGGAAATGCTGGGAGAAGTCATTCGCAAAGAAGAAATAATCTAATTGAAATTGAGATTTTTTAAAGCAAAATTGAAGAAAATCTTTGAAATAAATTCATTAGAATGATAGTTTCAACTGACCAGTTTGTGATGAAAATTTTGAACCTAAACATCTCTTATGTTTGAAATAAAAAAATGAAGCATAGATACTAGCAGTGACTCATCTACGGTCATCTTCTGATTCTTCTACATCTATTCCTTTCCCATTTTTTTAATGAAGAAATAGTGCTTCTATGTTATGAATTTCATCGATTCTTCTCCATATCAATTTATTAAAAAAAAGTAAACTAATAGTAAAACAACCTAAACAAATAACTTAATAGAATAACATAATAGTTTCCATCGCTTAGGTTATCAGAAAATGCAAGAAGAAATGTTATTAAAACTCAAAATAAATCACTGAATGGAATGGATAAAAAGACAATGAAATCAGATTCTCAGTCACATCAATGTATTAATTATTTGATGTTGAATAAGCGGATTTGTTGTAATCATCATTTGAAATCCTTCACAAAATATATGATACTCATTAGCAAGCAGCTTGAAAACTGTGTGTTGCATGCTTCAAAAAATTAAAAAATTTTCTAAAAAAACCGACAACCTCAAACCCCGGAAGAATTCAAATATATTTAATTAATTGAGCTTAAGCAAATACAAAAGTTAGTGCAATAATTCATTTTCGAAGTGTAGAAAACGAAAAGATCGCATAATTTTTTTATTCATAAAATTAAGAAATTTTCTGGGGAAACTAAACTGTGATAAGTAATAACTTAATAGCGCTGAGGAAATTGTCATAAAATCTAAGAAGGTTGAATCCAGTACTAACACTCCGACATGAGTCGTTCGCTTAGTATCGCTAACTGGAAATAGGTAAGAAAACTTGATGCTTTGTATCCTAGCAATAGTTCAATAACCAATCCATGCTTGATTTTCAATCAGAAATATGAAACATAAGCAGTGATAATCTTGTAATCAGCATTATCGATTAATGTGAACTATTTTCTCAGCATTATTGCAACATTTTGAAAGATAACGAGATTATTCATGCAAAGATCGAAAGACATAAATTTCATGAGTTGTGGAGCTAAAAATTTATTTTATATGAGATTTTTCTCTAATTATGTTTCACTTAACGCTGATTTGTTTAAAATTTATGTCTAGTAGTCGTTGTACATCAAACAGTTGTAAATTACTGTAAAATTGGTTTGGTGACTATGTCGAAAAAAAAATGGATCACTGAAGAAAATGAGTTATGAGTAGGAAGCAGCTAATTGAAATCTTTTGATTGATCGAATTGATAATGGAAAAGACTACTGAGAAAAAAATGAAATTTCTGCATGAAATATAAACAAGAAATATATGATACGAATCAAATATCCTTTATAATAAAAATAAAGGAAAGAAAATCAATTGCCTTAGAAACTAACGAAATTACTTCCGAGCGGTCGGTTTCTCCCTTACTCTTGCAATAAGTCTGCTGAAGAAGTTAGTCTGTAATGAAAGTTTAAGTTTGATAATATAAAACAATATCTTTTCTACTTCAGTTCTAAAAAAACACTAACTCAATATAATTGTTATCTAAAATTTCCTCGAATCCCATCTCAATTTAAATTTAAACCGAATTTGTTTGAGTAAATCACCTACAAAAAATGAAGTTGATGAGATAAATGAATAAAATGGTAAGAAGGTGCGGATGGTCAACACTGACTAGCAATTTCTGCTTTTTTTTGATTTCTTCAAGAATTGAATGCAAAGCACATTAGAGAAAAAAAGATTCAAAAGGAAATATTTGCAGGTGTATGATAATAATAGAGGAAAATGGACGAGAGATATCAGGTAAGAAAGGTGAACTCACTGAGTAACATTTCCAAGATTCATGTCACCAACAAAACTTGACTCTTTTATTCTTTAATATTTTATGGAGAAACTTATGAAAAATCTGTTTTGTAATTATAATTGTTTAACCCACTAATTAGTGATAATTACTGACGAACTCATTCGTTATAAATTTTTGGCATCTGCATTAATTTGCTAATAGGCACATAACATTGATTTATCTTTAATTCTAAAAACTCTAATTACATGAACATTTTTGAATGAACACTAATCACAGTCAGTAAATAATAAGTTTCAGAAGGCTTAAAATAGTGCACTGAGATTTGCTATAACCTAGTAATTAAATCTGCTGTCTCTAGCATTAAGTAATAAAATTGATTTATATATACTAATTAAGAGATAACTTACTTAGCAACAGCAATTCATCAAGTGGCACATTTCTCAAAGTTATTTAAGATGGTATTAAATAAAACGATATATTAAATCAGGCTGAAATATTTCAGAACAGTCCGCGAAGTAATATGGGAATAGCGAAACACAATAAAGATTCCATTTATAATGATAGCGTAATTGGCAAATCGGCGGAATTAATACAGAGCGGTAGAGATCCGTATATGGATTATTACGGTAGAAAAAAGTAAGTAAATGCTTAAGTATACAGATACATATTTAGGCGATATGCCGAAATTCAGCATGTGTTAAAAGTAAGATTAAATTTGTTCAATTTAATGACGAGTTGAAAATCATACAATGCGAACAAGAAATCAAAAATCTGCACATTTTTTTCCATTGTGCTTAATAAATGGAATTATATTTAACTGTAGCAATCAATACATTATTAAAATATATTAGGTCGAAATGAGACAGTATATTTTGTGAAATTTCTTGTCTTCAAATTTAGTATTTAATTGTTTGTTGGAATTAAGCAATTTCAAATTACCAGATCACCAGTTTACAGAAATGAAAAACGATTGCGATCGAATTATCTGAACGACTTGGGAAGACAACAATACAGAAACAGGGAATCGTCATCCTATTTGTGTGAAGAACCAGAAAGAAATTGTGCAAATAGACATGGTGTGGAAGTTCAGCCGGATCTTCAGATGAAACACGGCAGGAGAAGACACCGGGGACACGGAAGACGGCATTTGCATCGCAGTAAACACAGACACCGGAAACATAAACATTACCATTCAAAAATTGAGTTATATTTGCCTTCTTTAAAACGAAAAAAGTTTAAAGTTATTGGCAACACGCACAACTTGATTGTGATGTACCGCATATCAACATCAAGATGAGGTTGATATAAAACTCATTCGATGCGTCATGACAGTGTTTGAGGTCATGACAATTTGATTTGCGAATTGTTCTGCTAATTACCGGAAAACAGCTTGCTGAAGGAAGCAATTAATGGTTAATATACATTGATAAATATTCAGATATGTTCATATATATTACTTAATTAATTTGAAGGTTGAATCTTTAAGTTCTTTCATGGTCATTTAATCTTTTAGGTTATAGGAAAAGTAATTGTAACAGATTTTGGAAGAGTTTCCGGCGCTTATTTAAGGCAAAAGGAGAACGCGATCGAAGACGTAATTGTTTTTTATTGGTTTTTTAACGTTCTTCAAAATGGCAATTATTTTCAAACGGATTTGGAAAAGTCACTAACTTTCCGACGGATAAATTTTCAAATATAGAAGATAAAAACATTTCGCTATTTTAACAGATTGCTACCGCAGCTGGGAAGAAGAATTAGCCGATGAGCGATATCCGAGCGTACGTGAGGCGATTTCTGTCAGTTCAATTACTTCAGTTTTGACACCAGCGGAAACAAAGGCCATGCAGACATTTCCTCCTCATCCACCGGCTGAAAAAGAAAAAACTGAAGAAAAGGAAAAATCAATGGAAAAAGTTATAAAATCAAGTATGATACTGAACTTTTAGGATAATAAATTAATTTTGGGAGAATTCTAAAGCTTGAGAAAGTGCAAAAATAGCACCAAAAGAACTTTATATAAGTTAAGGAAAATGTTCATTTTATGGCCATATAATATTCATAGAATTTCATCTATCAATAATGATGTTAGTTAAATTGACTTTTCGCAATAACGGTAACTTCATATGTCTGTAAATTTTGATATTTTGTCAGAAATTTAAATATTTAAAAAAAAAAAATAATTATAGAAATGAAAGTTTTCAAAAAAAAATTATGATAAAAAAAAGATGCTTTCATTAGTTTTATGAAATTTTGATTTCCTAGTCAGCTCAGTTCTGCAATTGTTTGCTGAAACCTTTTTAATAATAAAATGATAAAACACAAATCACTAAAGTTTTAATGTGAATCAGAATATGGCAATATCTCGCGCAAATCTTAGCCAAAGGAATATCTTTCCAATTTAACTTTTATAAAATTTTGTTTTACTTTTAGCGCCTATGGAGCAGATGCCGCAAAAAATGTCGGAAACTGTATGCTTTATAATATCACTTTGATAATGTAGCATCTCATTTCTTCCTGTTTTAAGTCTTTTTAGAAACTGCTAGAATTTTTTTATGAGAAACTAAATTTTCATAAATTAGATCTGCTTTTCTTTTTTTACACTTTTCATTGTTATGAACTTAACTTCAAAAAAACCTTAATTTTATTTCATGTTGAACGTTCAATGTGTATCCTAAATGAAATTTAAAAGCACGATGACAGCTGATAAAAGGGTTAAAATATGATGATGAATTAATCGGCCCAAAACAAAGAAGGGGATTTTTTTTTTTTTTCAACATTAAGGAAAAGAAACTTTTTTTAAAATTTCAATTAATTACAGATAGTTCTGAAATAACAGCTGTTTTGTTAATAATCGTATACTGCACTATTCATATATCATTTGAAAAGCCACAAATAGTCTTGAAACATGTTTTATGGTTTTAACTGTTTCAATTCTAAGATTTGATTTTGCTCAATCTCTCTCTCTCTCTCTCTCTCTGGTTATTTTTTGAATCATAAAAAGTAGATCTGAAAATGAACTATAAATAGAACTCTATAAGAATACACTTTTTTTTTCAATGAGTTTATTGTTTATAAAGATGGATTACGTTGTTTTTATTAAAATAAAACGAAGTTAACTGAAATAGAAGAGCGAAATATTATTCTCCATTGCGTGACTGATTAATTTTCGGATATCATTTATTCAAGATACCGGCAACAAAAACGACTGAAGAATTATTTCCGGTCAAATATAAACAGAGCGACGAGGATGATCAACGTGAGCCTCTCGATCTAATCCAAGCAATTTCCATACATCTATCCTACAGCTTTTATATTTTTTGGAATACCTTTTAAAGTTTACGCTATGATTAATACGTATCATTGAGAGAGTTATGTTTCACGTGATATTGATAATCTTAGCGTAAGCTAATTTGAAGAACTTTGATATCTTTACATTTGAAAGATTCCTTTTAATGCAGTTTTACATTGCAAGTTTAATTGATATCATAGAAATGCGACAGAAATGGAAAATAACCCAATTCATTGAACAAATTGCTAAAGCTGGGATGGAAGGAATAAAAGATGAATTCGTTCACTGTCGATCTTTTATCCCGAATGCTGTCACTCGAATTGCACATGATCGAAATTTAAAAAGATGCAGATATCCAGGCATAATATTAACATCTTTTGCTGTCCAAAATATAGCAGGACAAAGAATGCTTGTTGCATTTGGATAAGCCGAAGCATCTAAAAACAGTTTTAAATTTTATGTTTGTAACTTCATTATTTTTTCACAAAATTCAAAATTCAATTTCACAGGAACTTATGTTCCTAATTTAGAGTACTCTTGAGTAAAATGACATCATTTCATATTCGAATCTCTAGGAAATTGTTTCATTCGTATCGAAGATAGAAAACTACAAATTTCAATTTTCATTAAGATTTAATATGCATCGACCAAACACGTATTGTGCTCAAAATCAATGACGGAGATTCGGATTTTATACATGCAAGTCGAGTTCCACTCGGAAACAATCCTAATGAGGTTCATTAGTATCCTCAAATCTTCTATTGATTATAAATATGTCTTATTTGTAAATGAATTTATACGACGATAAGTTTTTTGCTTCTGCAAAGATATAAAATAACACTGCTCTGCTGATGCAGAATTTCTGAATTTTTATGTTAATTTACGCTTCTTATTCCCAAACATATGGTTTAACATCTTTCAAAGTTTTCTTGTCCAAGATCTTCACTTCAACTTCGACAAGTTTTTTTAGATTATTATTACACAATTACCATTATCGAATACAGTAAAACATTTCTGGGAAATGGTTTGGCAGGAAAATGTTCAAATAATCTTATTGTTTTTAACATTAAATGAATGGAAGCAACATGCCGAAAATATCAGGCTGATTCCTGGAAAAGGGTTTGTTTCTGGTGAATAGATTAAAGTTATTTAGTTTAAAAGTTCAACAAAGTAATTTTAAATTGCATTATACGTCACTGCTCAACACAGTTCCTTTGGTTTTATAATTTCGGACTCTTAAATTTTGAAATATTGTAGAAAATGCTTGCACATTGAAGATTTTATGATATTGACGCATAAAAATGAATTTAATATTACACCTGACTGGCTGGTACGTGAGTACTATCTATCAAGGAATGATAAAACTCGTCGAATTTTTTGGTATCACTACAGCGCATGGGAACCAAACAGATCACCAGGCGACTGCGAACATTTATGGCCTTTGCACTCATCCTTGAGGTACACTTTAGGCAACAAACATCCCATTATGATCTCAAATTTTCCTGCTATGTAGGAGTTCGAACGACTATATTTCATACACACACACACACCACACACACACTCATTAAGATAAACTTTGCTTTGGATGGTACTATTTTTTCCAGTCTATGTGGATTCAAGAAGCTAGGATTTACGGAATAACTATGCTGATTAGTCCGCTAGTCAGTCTAATGCTGACTTTCAGATCCAGTAGTTGTTGCTCATGTCTGAGTTTCTAGAGAACAGTAACATGTTAAAACAGTTCTAGAATTTTGTTATCATTTTCGTTTATCGTTTTAAAAAAAGACACCAAATTTTTTTTTTTTTAAATTTAGAAAGATGCGTCGCCCGTATGTATGCATGAGTCTTGCCGGAGCTGGAAGAGCTGGATGTTATGCCGCTTTAGAAGTATGAGTTCAGCAGATTTTAGCAATTTTTTCAAGAGCATTCTATTCACTTTTACAATATTTTCAACACTTTTTCAACTACGAGTTGAACGGAATGTTGCTTGAAATTTGAAATGATCGAATAAGATAAATGAGCCTCATAGAAATAGCGTAGGATAGCTTTCATTGCCGAAAATAATCCAAGTGAAGCCCTAAATTATTTCGAGTTTATCAGTATTTTTTTCGCTATTATTTTTTGTGTCATCGCATCATATTTATGCAGAATTTCCTAAAATAAACTTTACGTTTTATCGACGCTTCACTTCAGTGGGCACACCTGATGTTGCATGATAAGGAAGCTTCAATAATAAACATTGTTGACTGTGTGCATAAAGTTCGCACATATCGAATGCATGCTGTGCAAACAATTGCACAATTTCAATTTCTCTATATGGGCATTCAGCGACACATTTTTCTTATTGAGGTTAGTCAAATTTGCAGATATACGATAAATCTGTCATTCTTAGAATGTTCATCTAATTTATTATTTAAACTCTGATTGAGTTATTCAATAGTTTTAAACAAATTTCACCGAATTCTCTTCAAAATTTCTCAAGTATTTCTGATCTTCAGACGGTGAAAATTTATTTTTATGAAAATAGCAAACATTCACTATCTTTGGGTCACATCCTAATTTTCTCTTAACTATCATTCTATGCTTTGGCAATATATTTTAGCTACGATTTGTAACTGTTTAAATTGTAATTAAATTGCCTTAAATATTTAAATGATATCGCTCATCTTCTTATTTATTAGAATCAAGATATTAAAATCGGCTTTATCAGACAGATTATTGTTAAAATTCATTCGATCAAAACATTTCAGAAAATCCGAAAAGAAATTTTGTCTGAACGGACAATATTTGAAGCGGCAAAGAAGTGTTCTTCAATTGAATATAAGCATTTTCGATCCGATGATTATCCAGCAGATGATGAATTTGACTTATGATGTGAATTTCAAATTTTCGGAAATTTATTCAACTAACTTGTAAACGGCAGTAACTATTTTCAGTGATTTTGCAGTTATATTGCGTTCAGGATGAAATTAATGAAATTTTTTGAAGAGTAACAAATGGTATCAAATGACCATGGTAAAATTGGAGCCCCGAGAATAGCATATGATTCATTAGGAATCACAGAATGAGAATGTTGGCATAGTCCTTGACATACTTTATCATCATTTCAAATATCAGTTTCAATAAAGATAAGGATTTCAAAGGACGAAAACAATGAAAAATTAGGCACCAAAAGAATCGTAGCGTACTTTCGGAATTTTCTTTCCTACCCTACATTTGCGTGTATAAACTTATATCTGTACTATAATTTAGCATTTTTAAAAGTTTGTTTTTAACGAAAAATCCATCATTCCAACAAAACTTAATTATTACGAATTTTCCATTTTGCAGTAATTTATGAACAAGATTTTTTTTCCTTCATTCTTCTGGTTCATCTCAATAAGTACTAAATAGAAGGTAAAAAGAACCAATCATGCAGATCATTATCTGCTTATAGGCAGATCCAAATCATATCTGATTTATATTCTTCCTGATTTCATTTCTACTGTCTGCACATTCTTATTTTTGCAAATTTGTCATTCAAAATTTATAAAAATCTATAGAGAAAGTATTTTCGTTTCAGGACAATTGGTAATTTACTGTTAGATTGAATATAGCTATTGTTGAGGCAAAATAAAAGCTTGAGATAGGAGTTACAGTATAATTGCAGCGATTTCAAATTCAAATCCTTCCAGGTCACTGCAATGAACGATTCTGTCCCAGTTTTTAGTGTTTCTTCTCACATTCTCCTTACTATCTTTGTTTCCCCTTCTATCCAAGTTATTGCAAGTTTAAAAAAGCATTTTCATAGAAAAGATCTTCTAATCCTGCATTATTTTCCAAATTACATTTTTAAGAGATGAAAAAATAAAGGTTATGTTTGTGCATTTCATGAATCATCTGTGAACTGGTACTTATTGCTACTATTCATTTGATAAACGGAAACCATTTTTTTGCGTGTTTTAATTGTGCTAAAGTTTTAAATTCTCAGTAAAATGATAATCATTATCAATACTTCTCTATCTTGCACTATTTATTGCATGAGCTTCCTTGGATAATGTTACCAGGGCAAACTATTTTCTTTTCCGTCACTTTGTTTTAATGTTATATTGCCAATGAGTTTCTCCTGAATTTTTTTTTACCTCACTTCCAGTTCAAAAATATATTCAGCTTACCATCACGAGGCATTCAGGCTGATAACATTAATACATTCATATTTATCAAATCTAATAGTTCTTCCATCTTGATACTTTTAAAGTCACTGAAATGCACTTTCAAAATGATTTCTATCTTGATATTATTGAGATGCATATCTCCATTAATTTCACGTGAAAATCATATGACGCTGAGATAAGTAACAGATTCAGAAATATAACGCAACTGATCGCATAATTAGCTAATGCATTCAAAGAAAATGGTAAATCTGCTACATAATTTCAACTGAACGGTTTCATCTAATAGATTGGGGAGGTGCAAAAAAACAGATCATGCATAGGTCATTAAGCGATTTGGAAATATGGAATATCTTAAGAAGCAAAATTATAATAATGATTTATATCTTAGTGAACATCAAGACAAAGACAAACAACAATAAAATTAGGTGAAGGTGCAGATTCTGTAAAAAATCACCAAAGTTATCTGTCTGGCTGTTGTTTAGACAGCAATAAAGTAATCAGCACAGAAGAGATATCCATTTCTTTTTCTAAAAGATCACTTAGTCATCTGTTACACACGATGGTCTAACTCCTTCGAAAATTGAAATTATAGAAGAAGAAATTTACTGTTCTTTAGTATGTATTTTGATTTTCTTTTTTTCCAGATATGTCTCAATCATAGTTGAAAGTGGAATTTTTAATCCTTAAATATTGAATTCAGAAAAAACATAAATAAGTCAATAAATCGATGAGGTGTTTAGTCAATTATTCACTTATCTTGAAATTATCACAAATTCAATTAAATTGTTTCACTTAAAAGTATAAAGATCATCTCATTGATTATGTAAACCCATAAAAATTTTTTCAAGTTCGAAGTTTGATTGATTGACTTTAGTGATATATTTTTCCGGATGTACAGAAGTTACACTATATCATCAACCTATCTTCACATTGCATCACTCAGATGACATCGTATCAGGTAATGATACAAGAAGACTGTTCAAATCTAGCAGTCTTATCATAAATAATAGACAAATGACTGATGTAGCAAAACTAATTTTTTCACAATCTGATTTGTGAAATAAACAAAAATTCAACAATCAGTGTTTGAGTGCAACAGAAAAATAATCGTGCAGCTTGCTGCTGTGTCGGAATAGCTGCCTTGTGCGGTAAACTTCTCGGTATGACTGGTAAGCGTTCTGCCCGTTTGTACATTTCTCGCTACAGCTGGAACCGGATGATGATATCATTCATATGTCCTACTAAAATGCATGCATTTCATCGGAAGCCAACAACTGATTCAAGCAGAAGTGTCTGTCGACAGTGCTCTTTTCCACCATTTTTGAGAAGTTTTTTTCGATTCATTTCATCTCTCGTATTTTTAGATTTTTATTCGTAACTCAACATGGGCGTTGATTCTAAACCGTCTCACTGCTTGTTTTGCTTTGCACTATCACTCCATCCTTTTAAAAATTTATTTTCCGATAATTTCATTATAAAAGACAAAAATAACACGCCAGTCTCGATATGACTGTCCCGTATGAATTCGTTCCTATCGATACAGAAAAATGGCGTTGAGCAGACGAAGGATGAAGATTAGAAAAAATTATTTCCTAAATGTAGAAACTTTGAAATTTTTGATGCAATTTTAGAATTTTTCCATTTTTCTTCTTAAAAATAAACAGTTATAATAATACAATATAGATTAGAAGTTGGGATTTGTTATCGTATAACTGTTATCGTTTCTGTCTTCCTAGTAAATCACTAATTTCAAATATGCAATTTTCAGCATTAAACATATTTCTGAGGATTTACTTCCCTTCTCTGTTGAACATAAAAACATGTAAAATAAAACTTAGAAGGAACATAGGGGAGAAGTCCTCAAAGTTGTATTTAGTGCTGATAATTGAATGTTTGAAAGCAATGATTTAGTGGGAGGATAGAGAAATGAATTGAAAATGGTCAGCAAACTTCTAATTTGAAGAGTTTCCATCTGTGATATCGAGTTTGAGGTCAACAAAAAGTTTTAGAATGCGTTTGTCTTTTTCCTACGTAATACTACCATTCACCATTCATATACTGAGGTTTTTCAACTTCATCACAAATGATAACAATGATAATAATGTATGTGTATACCGGTTCTATCTTTTCTGTTCAAATACTTCTTCCTTTTTTTTTCTCTCTCTCTCTTTCTCTCTCTATCTCTCTCCCTTTTTAATTTCTTCATTACCCGAGCACTATCGCTCACTTGTTAATATACCTTCCCCATCATTCGACAGGTTGTTTACTGCAATTCAAGTTTTTTTTTGCTTCTCAAAATCCATTTAATATATATTTTCAACCGCTGGAAGACGCAGTTTTGTTCGAAGACGATCTTCGACACAATACACATTCCCTCATTCTGCCTCAGCAGTCTTCACTCTTATCTGTTTAATAGTTTAGTGAAGAACGGATTATTGAAGACAACTGCCTTCACAAATCAACGTATCAGTCCTCCAGGCCGCCCACTGCTCTTCTGTAACTATTGATAATTACTGCACAAAAATTTTGTTAATCAGCATCGACGATCATTTCTTTGGCTTCCACTTCTTTCAAATCGATTATTCAAACCTGAATTTAACCTTCAGCAACGTTTAATTAAAAAAGCATCATTGGTAGGATAACAATATGGATGGAGATGGCAGTGCATATAAGGTTTGTTGCCGTTTTTCGTATTTATTAAGCATTCAGATCGAGCAAAATAAGTTTTCGATAATTTTAAACCGGTAGTTACTTAAATTTAAGCGAAATTCGGAAAGTTGAAATTTCTATTTAAACAGCTGGAAGTTTTCCGAGTTTTATGTATCTGCCTCATATTTAAGACTTGCAGAAATTTTAAATCTTGAAAATCAGAGAATATATGGTAAAATGAGAAAATATGCTTATTCGCTTATATGGTTTAAAAGCTTTTCTTGTCTTAACTGGTGTGTGACTATTTGTTAACAATGGAGATGATAGGAAGGGATTCAAGTGAAATGATCAGAAATAATCTGCAGTTTTTCTGGTGCGGAACTCTTGCTTTTATGCCGAGGACCGTATAATCGTTCTTAGAAGCAAATATTGGTGAATTATTCACAAAAAATTAGAAATAGTCGGACGTCACACAATATAAGAAAATAGTAACATATTGGTAGATGGTACATTCATCATTGCATTAATTAATTACAGTTGACAAAATTTATTGTTTTCCGGTATCTTCGTATTCAGAGGCTATATTTTTCAAAAGTCGTTTCTATAGAAAAGCCAAAAAGAGATCGTTCGAAATTGATTTGTCTGTGCCAGCTATGATGATTTTAACCTGATTACTGTCATCTTTTAAAAGTTCTTTTTTCGACTCCAGGAATGGATGTACAGTAGGACTATGCATTAGATACAATGGAAAAAAGTGTGTTACATTAGAAGAATGAGAATCTAAAATTGTAGTAAAAAATTAATTAACTCTTTCCTTATTCGGCACTTCATCAACTCATTTTTCCAGTCATTATAATTTCATTATTTCACAGCAAAATTTGTTTGACATTCCAAGAAAGCTTTTTTGGGAAAAGATTCTTTACCAATGAAAATGGTCAAAAATGAAAGATAATGACAGTTATGGAGAACTAAAAGAAACATAATAATATGGTTTAATGAAAAGTTTGATAATGCACTGATAAAAGCAGCACAGCTGCATTCAGTACTTGAAACGAGACAAAATAAGTAAGAATCAGACTAAAGCCTGTAGTTTCTTAGTCGTTTAATGCCGATCCCTCTCGTTAGATCTTCCGGATGAAGAGAGAGGAAAAACTTGCAGGTAATTCCAATATACTATTTCTTCTGCTGATTGCTACCTGGATAAAAGTCAAACGATATTCTGATAAAAGCAGTTAGTAAGATTGGGATATCACTAGTACGTTGCAGCAAATACAGTTGGCAGCTCATTTATAAAAATGACTAGAAGTGTAAGTTTTATTTCAAATTCAACGAAAAGTTCCGCTAGAAATGTTCTATGAGCATCATATCAGATATCGATTTATCTACCACCACTAAATCATTAAATAAACAGTGATTTAAGATGAAGCGGTTGAGAATTGTGCCATTAGTCCACAAAGGAGTATTTTGGAAGGCGCAGAAAATTGGATTTTAGTCGAGATCCAACTATATTTATAAAGAAGTTCAAGAAATCCATTATGATTCGGTTCAGAGACAGCTTATTCTTTCCATTCATTCTTATTCTTTCCATTCATTCTCTTAATATCTGGATATTCTTTATCAAATGTTTTTAAAGTCCATCCCTTCGCCACTTGTTCAAGAAAGAAGTCAAAGTAGCGCGGGTTATAGTGTCATGGCCTGTTTATCACTAATTTCAACAAGTATATTTCGATTCTTTTAATATTTCCTACTAAATTTGTTAGAATGTCACGAAGCTGCAAATGATTGCCGCTTCGTGACATTCTAACAAATTTAAATTTAAGTTTACTGCGAACACTTTATTAGCAAGTATATAAGTCATCTTTCTAGATGTTTCTGTATTTATGTGTGTGTGTGTGTGTGTGTGTGTTTATGTGTGAGTGTATGTGTGTGTATGTGCGTATGTGTGCGTACATGTGTGTGTATGTGTGTGTGTATATGTTGCGTGCATGTGCGAGTATGCAGATGTATGTGTCTAAGTCGAAATCGACGGCTAAGGCTAAGGATATATCTACTAGTAAGCTAACATCGTCATAGCAGAGCAAACGCACAACAATTCTTTTGAAATTCAACTCAAAAGTGGAGCATAAAAAAGTGGTTGTCGTGGTGTGAAGAAACGAGTGGCCCAGATCCGACCCACCTGAAATTCTCTCTTTTCCAACTTGAATTGGGTTACGAATCGATACGAATCCGACTAGAAGTTTGCTCTTCCTCTCGATTTAAATTGGATTGCGAATCGAATCGATAGCATTAATAGTAGTATGACAATGTGCTAGCTTCCATCATCGTCGTGCTCTCAACGCCATGCGTCCTCAGTGCTGTGCCATTCTCTGCGGCATTCTCGGTCGTCGCATCGCATTAACCGACGACCATTCTTGCTCTCAGTCTTCCGCAATGCTGTTTTGCTCACATTTTTCTGGTAGAATTAAAAGTTTGATTGTCTTGTTATCATTAATTAATACTGTCAATAAAAAAAGGTGTTAGCCGTGCTGTATCAAATTCCCGAGATTTGATCTCTCCGTTTCTGCTTAAAAATAAATTCGCAATTTCTAAATACTTAAACGAGGAAAGGCAAGAATCTGTAAAGAGAGAGAGAGAAAAGAAGACAACAGTTGTAATGCAATCTTTTGTTAGAAACTAGTAGGGAATTAATTTTTGATCAGAATGGAGTTATTCTTTAAGTATGATTAGAACTTATGGAATTGTCGAAATTTAAAAATGACTGCGAAGAACTTTTCCTTTAATGAAGGCGCATTATGTAATGAAACAAATGAACCATTTTACTGCCAGTCAATCAGAAGGAAAGAACTCACAGCTATTTCACCTTCTAGGTTGTTTGCAGTTTCCTGAAACAAAAGATTGTCCTTCAATTCGTTGGGATGAATGCTGCAGGGAAATTCTGAAAACTAATTTGCATCGTTTCCTTTGCACTTTTTCTCTTTGTTGTCTTTTTCATATAAAATGTGTCTCCTTCTTCATTACATTTTATTTCGCAGAAGAAATCGAAATTCTTTTAAAGTTTTAGTTTCCTTTCTTCTCATCTGAAAGATGCATATCGAACTTTACATTTGAACATAAGTTGCTAAAAAATTTATGAATACGCCGAAGATCAATTTACTGTTATGTTCAAATTTGATGGCACGGCGGTTGTCTCTGTGGTACTTGATTCTTGCCAGTATTTGCAGTTGACAGGTGTGGTAACCAACTGGGATTAATTATTTTAAGTTATAACTGTACCACTTGAATATTTTCTTTTTTAGTCCAGGTGGGAGTTATAAATAATAATTGATTTCTTTTCTCGCCCATCTTGAGCAAAAATCACCGAAATAAGTATTCTGTGATGGGAATTATTTAGTGAACAAATTAATTATTTCACACGATCCTTCACACTTGTCATCTTCTGGGAAGAAGTTAATCTGCTGGAGTTCTTTGCCACTGATTACCTGTAAGATAATCAGTGGCAAAGAACCTTCAGTTAATAGCAAGTCGCTGTTATAGCTCATTTTGCATATTTTTTTTTTTTTTTTTTTTTGAAAAGAATGGTCTTATTATTCTCTTATGTATTGTTATGATAAGAAATGACCTTTATGTCCATCTTGTATCAATGATGTCATGTCATGTCATATGTCTTCAAGTTGGCTCATCTAGTATTGCTTTACACTTAATTGCTAGCGGGATGATCTGTAGAAGAATATTGTATATTCAAATAGTCTTTATAACTTGGAATTATTTAGTACTCACTCTTCATGAGAGCTCTAATGATATGGAAGGATTCGCTTGATAAGAGTGGTAAGATCTTTCCATACCATGTTAAGGATGATGAAATTATCATTGATGTATTAGTAACATTGGATTGGCGAACTTTTTCCTTAGCTTTGCAATGCAAGAGAATGAAGTATTATTGAGACATCTGGTATCATCTTAAAAAATGAAGACAAGATAGCAATTATGTTATCGTTACGTATAAAGATTAAGAAAATAATCATGATATATTTGAATCTCTTATTTGAACCTGAATCCATGAGATGCTGAATCTTCGAAATGTTCTCTGACATTATGTTCTTCTTTGAGAACAGTGCCTTAGTAGAATCAAAGATTGAAAGAAATGTATAAATGAAGTCTTTTTTGGGATATTCTGAAGACTAGATGATATTCATTTCCTAATGTCACAGATTAAGTAAATCGATAATAATCAACTACTATCTTTTTTTATCAAATTGCTGCTGTTGCTTGAAAGGTAATTAAAATGCAAAATTTCATGATAATTGCTTTCATTTATAGGAACAGGATATGGCGAAAAAAAAAGGAACAGATATCAACGAATTGAAGCAAGAAGTCCAAATGGTAAAATGTTTCAAATTTCAAAATAACATTTTCAAAAAACATTTGACACCCAATTCAGATTATTATCAGATTTTTGTGAGATTAAAACTGTATGGAAAATGGTTGAAATTCCGTTTAAAAGGATTAATTCGCAATGTTTTTTGATTCTCTCGTCGTTCCTAAGATTGATCATTTTTTTATTTATAAAACTATTTCTACCGGTTCATCAATTCAATTTTAGGACGAGCATCAAATTCCAATGGAGGAGCTAGTGAAGCGTTTGGATTCTGATCTTGATAATGTGAGTTTGTGCATGCTATTCCATGATTTTTCAGAAAAAAAAATTGTTCCGACAGTTATAGAATTTTCGTGTTTCTTATATTAGGATTGTCAATGTATGGAAAGGAATAATTTTAATATTCTAATGATGGTAGGATCTACTCTTGTTCCTAAAAAATTCCAAAATACAAACTTTTTTATTCGTTAACTTGCTTTTATTAATTTTTCACAAAATTTTATTTATTTATAGTTATAATTAACTAATTTATTCATTCATAATTTGTAGAGAAATTGAATTTCAAGATTCAGTCCAGAACTGCTCTACTAGAGGGGTCGGGCATTTCAAAAATATTTCTCATTTTGCTGCAATTTTTTGTTTATTGCTTTACATTTTATTGATGATTGTGAAATATACGTCCCATATCGAAATAGTTTTGCAAAACAAAAAGAAAGAAGTGCAGCTTCGCATCATCGGAACATATGCAGGTCAAAAAAGTTTGGATAAGAGTCTTTTAAAGGATTCATTAGACTTCGATTCGTTTCCTTTGATTCGATTTTCTGGCTCTAATTCTTATGAAACCATAAATTGATTTTTCTATAATTCTACTTAAAGTAGGATTTTTCAGGGACTCACTGCTTCAAAAGCTGCCAGAATATTAGCCAGAGATGGACCAAATGCGTTGTCTCCACCAAAAACTACTCCGGAATGGGTGAAATTCTGTAAGAATTTGTTCGGTGGCTTCGCACTATTGCTTTGGGTGGGCGCATTCCTATGCTACGTTGCTTACGCAGTCGATTATTTTAGCATGGAATATCCAACCAAAGATAATGTAAGTATATCGAGACTATTATTACTTCATTGTTTTCAACGTAAAAATCCGCGTAAAAAGGATTTTTACGTTAAAAATTTTAAACTGGCTCCATAATTCGATGTTTACTGATGATTGTAGTGGTAATAATCGGCTGTTTCCAGTACTCTCAGAAAGTAAAAGTTGGAAAATTATGGAATCATTGAATCATCCCCGCTGTATGTAATGAACTTTTATATGCAAAAGAGGGAATAACTCTTCTCGTTATTAATTTATGTATTCTCTGTCTGTTTTGTTTTTGCGACATAGTTAGTAATAAATGTTTATGTGCTCATATCGAGCCGGTATAAGCAATTTTTTTTAGAAGGTGATGAAGTGGATTTCAGAAAAAACCTTCGAATCAATTTCTATAAAAAAAGAAAAATAGGAAACAAAATTAATTTCACCATTCAGAATTTAAATTTGATGTATATTTCAGTTGTATCTCGGTATTGTATTGATGACTGTGGTAGTAATCACCGGCTGTTTTCAATACTATCAAGAAAGTAAAAGTTCGAAAATTATGGAATCGTTCAAGAATCTCGTCCCAACTGTATGTAATGAACTTTAATATGCAAGAGAATGAATAATTTTTTCTGTCATTAATTTATTTATTCTCTTTCAGTATGCTTTGGTACATCGTGATGGTGAAAAGCAACAAGTGCATACGGAAGAGCTGGTAATAGGTGATATTGTTGAGGTGAAAGGTGGCGATCGTGTTCCCGCTGATCTCCGTATCATTTCCGCATCGGGATTCAAAGTTTGCTTTTATTTTTTTTTTTTTTTTGCGTTTCTTATAATAATTTTTTCAAATAATATGAAAAAATTTTGAAGAGCTAAATTAACTTTAACTGAAGTGCAAAACCTTTTAAGAAACGCAAAAAAAAAAAAAAAAACAATAAAAATTCGAAACAATAAAGACTGTTTGACGTATACATTTATAGGTGGACAATTCATCGCTCACTGGAGAATCGGAACCGCAGGCTCGTTCTCCGGAATGCACCAATGAAAATCCTTTGGAAACAAAAAATGTTGCTTTTTTCTCGACTCATGCTGTGGAAGGATCTTGCAAAGGCATTGTAATCTACACTGGTGATCGAACTGTTAGTAATTTTGTGCTTTTTTAATTTTATGTGGGTGTACTGAATGTTGCACTTTTAATTTTCAGGTTATGGGTCGTATTGCTCATTTAGCTTCTGGTTTGGACACTGGCAAAACACCGATAGCACGTGAAATTGAACATTTTATCCATCTGATAACTGGTGTAGCTGTTTTCCTTGGTGTCACCTTCTTTATCATTGCTTTTATTCTGGGATATCACTGGCTGACTGCTGTTGTTTTTCTTATTGGTTTGTTCATTACATTCGGTCTATTAAATTCCATGCAAACCAATCCTGTTTAAAATAAGTTTTGAAGTTGTGCTTATTTAGGTATCATTGTGGCGAATGTTCCGGAAGGATTGATTGCTACCGTGACGGTTTGTTTGACACTTACAGCGAAACGTATGGCATCCAAAAATTGTTTGGTAAAAAATTTGGAAGCTGTAGAAACTCTTGGCTCTACATCCACCATCTGTTCGGATAAGACTGGGACGTTGACACAAAATCGAATGACTGTTGCACATATGTGGTAAGTTCATTTTAGGATTTGATTAAATTTTTGAAAAGTTTTTGGAAAAATTAAGGAGCAGAATAGGAAGGATATTTCAGTAGGGCTCAGGAAAAAGTCATTTTTAAGGTCGTTAGTATCTCCCATAATTTTAGGTACGATTTGGCGATAGAAGAATGTGATACCACAGAAAATCAATCAGGAACACAGCAAATTATGGCTGAGGGTAGCACTTTGGCATCTCTTACTAGGATTTGCACTCTCTGTAACCGAGCTGAATTTCGACCTGGGCAGGTCTGTCGTTATGACATTAAATTCCGTAAAACTTCAATTTCGAGATTATAATTCATTAATTTTAAGTTTATACTATTACATTTTTTCTTTTCATTGTAACTTTTAGGATGATGTCCCAATTCTTCGTCGTGAGTGCACTGGTGATGCCTCTGAGATCGCTTTGTTGAAATATAGTGAATTGACTCTTGGTAATGTATCTGGCTATCGTGCGAAAAATCGAAAAGTAGCCGAAATCCCTTTCAACTCAACAAATAAATATCAGGTGATTTCGTAAAAAATGTTGCTACACATTTTTTTTTTTAAGTTGAAAAATCAAAAAAAGGTGAAAATCTTTGGAAAAAAAACAAATGTTCCACACATTTTAGGTATCTATTCATGAAACCGAAGATGGCGACAAATCATATTTGCTTGTAATGAAAGGAGCTCCGGAAAGGATTTTGGATCGTTGTTCAACGATTATGGTGAAAGGGGAAATACATCCACTGAATGAAGATCGTCGAAAACGATTCGAGGAGGCGTACTTGCAATTGGGTGGTATGGGTGAGCGCGTGCTTGGATTTTGTGATTATCGCCTCGATACTGGAAAATATCCTAGAGGTCAAGAAAACTTTTCTATATTCTTCCTATGGAACATTCGATATATAAAAGTTTTTTTTATCATATGAGTAGTACGAATAATAGATTATTGTACAAGAATTTCAATTTAATTCAAAAAAGCTAGAAACTAGTAGATCTCAAATCTCTTTTGGAACCGACTTTTTTGGTCTGCAATTCATAAGGAACAGTTTTGGCCACAGGACTAGTTAGATTAATTCAAAATGGTGTCTTTTAATTGAGCATCAGCACATTTATTTTGGATATGAATACGATTTTTGGAAAATGATGTTTTTATGCTGGAATTATAGGGTATGAATTTGATGTGGAAAATGTAAACTTTCCGGTCGAGGGTTTATGCTTCATCGGCTTAGTATCGATGATTGATCCTCCGCGAGCTGCTGTACCGGATGCTGTTGCCAAATGTCGATCTGCTGGTATCAAAGTTGTTATGGTTAGCTTTTGAAGTTTCGGAATTCAATCTATGATCAAAATTAATTATTAAAATTTCAGTTTTCTTAAGTTGTTCCAAATTCATCTTAGGATCATAGAAGTTTTGATCGAAAATTAAAAATACAGAACTAGGGAATAGGGCTGAGAATTAAAAAGAAAAAAAAATGATAAATTTTTCATGATTTTGCTTTTGTTTTTTTTTAAACAATTTCTCATCTTTTTCAAGTACTATTTATATTATTATTGTTTCAATGATATCTTTGAAGAAATAGGGAGAAATTTATATTATCTTTAAACCGTTTGAAATCAAGTATATTTTAGGTTACTGGAGATCATCCAATCACAGCTAAAGCCATCGCTAAGAGCGTTGGAATTATTTCGGAAGGATCGAAAACTGTCGAAGATATAGCTATCGAACGTAATTGTACAGTGGAAGAAGTAAATTCGAATGAAGCGGACGCGGCAGTAATCCATGGATCAGATTTGCGTGAAATGTCGGAGGAACAGCTTGCCGATATTATTGTTCATCATCGTGAAATTGTTTTTGCTCGTACATCGCCGCAGCAAAAGCTGATGATCGTCGAAGGATTTCAACGGCAAGGACAAATCGTTGCTGTTACGGGTGATGGTGTCAACGATTCTCCTGCACTGAAGCGTGCAGACATCGGTGTTGCTATGGGAATAGCTGGTTCCGATGTTTCCAAACAGGTGAAGTAAAATGAGTTAGAGTAAAATTTGAGAATCTGGGATTTCCAAAAAACTACATAAATATAAGTTCTAATAAGAATTTTTATTGAATGAATTAAAGGCAGCTGATATGATCCTCTTGGACGATAATTTTGCATCGATTGTGGTTGGGGTCGAAGAAGGTCGATTGATTTTCGATAATTTAAAGAAGTCGATCGCCTATACGTTGACATCGAATATTCCGGAAATATCGCCTTTCCTCACTTATATCTTGTTTGGTATTCCACTGCCTCTGGGAACGGTGACAATCTTATGCATTGATCTTGGGACGGATATGGTACCAGCTATATCGCTTGCTTATGAAGAAGCCGAATCAGATATCATGAAGCGCCAGCCACGTGATCCAGTGCATGACAAACTTGTCAATGAACGGTAACCAAATTTTAAATGGACTAAGGATTAGTAGATTTCTAAATTAACGTTTGAAGGAAGTTAGCAACTGCAGTAGATTTATACTCATGAAGTAATTCATGTAATATATCGTATAGGTTGATCTCATTGGCATACGGACAAATCGGAATGATTCAAGCATCGGCTGGTTTCTTTACTTATTTTTGGATTATGGCTGACAACGGATTTTGGCCAAGTCGTTTATACCAGTTGCGTGCTCAGTGGGATTCGCGTGCATTTAATTCTTTAGAAGATTCATATGGACAGGAATGGGTAAGGATTTTTCTTTGTTCGTTTCGTATAAATTATACGAAACATCTTGTACAACTTATATTGCATCATCATCTTCAGTTGAAACATTGTACAGGGGATCAATAAAATATCGTTGAGAAAAATCCTAAACTAATCTAAAAGTATCATTATTTTTCAGTGAGACATGTAATATATTTATAGACATATGCAAACCGTAAGATCCTGGAATACACATGCCAGACAGCATATTTTGTGTCAATTGTGGTGGTTCAGTGGGCTGATCTGATTATTTCGAAAACAAGACGGAATTCTCTGGTACAGCAGGGGATGAGCAATTGGACTTTGAATTTCGGCCTCGTCTTTGAAACTGCTCTTGCTGCGTTCATGTGTTATTGTCCAGGACTGGATAAAGGCCTACGTATGTATGGTTTGCGGTAAGTTTTTTCTTTTATAAGTAATTTTTGTTCGAATACAGTTTAGAATGTTATTTGTTCCTCATTTGAAATGATTACATTTCAGATTTTCTTGGTGGTTCCCAGCACTACCGTTTTCCATCCTGATCTTTGTGTACGATGAAGCTCGACGTTATTATATTCGACGATATCCTGGTGGATGGGTTGAGCGTGAGACATATTATTAATTTTATAAAGGGGACACCTCAGTTTTATTGATTTTCAGAATTATATCAAGCAGAATAGATCGTTTTATCAATTTACCGTGTTTCAATATGATGTTCCTTTACTATAAATCTAGTGCAAGTAGGGGAATTTCCAAAAGTTAATTTAACTTTTCGATTTGTTTTTACTGCGAATTAATGAAAAAATATTTGATAAAATGATTTTTTCTTCTCTCTGCCTTTTCAAAGTATCGAATTGTATTACATGTGCATATCGCGCACATTCGGCAAATTTCGAAATAAGTTTTTGAAATAATCTCTATCTCCATTCCATTAGACTTTTGAACTGTTAGATATCGTCTTGAATGTGATCCCTGTGAATGATTTTTTTTTTTTAATTTGATTTTAATAGTATTTTTAGTTTACGAAAAAATATCGTTAGTTGAATTTTTATTATCAGATAAATGGATTGTTTGCACTTATGCTTTTTATTAATTTTTATCAACCTGCAGTTCTATGTTACATGTTGTACTTTAGTTTCTTATTTTTTAATTTATCAGTAATTTTTTTCATATTCATTGAGTCTATATTCTTTGTCATTTTTGCATCATTTACTTTTCAAATTATTGTTTTCATCGACATTTTTATTCTGATTTGCGAGATCATAGATTCTCTAAGTTTTTGATAAAGTTTTCTTGTGCAATTCTCTCTTTTGTAAAAAGAAAGAAATGAATCACACTAAAAGGCAAATATTAAAAGTCTTGAATTCTGTTAGAAAGAGTTAATATAATGGAGAATGGTTATATTATAATGAAATGGAAGAAGTAGCAGTATTAACTTGAAAATATTTTGTAGTTGACGAATGGAATTGAGGAAATGTCTAGAAACTGCATAAACTTATAAGGAAGTCAATAGTATGCATAACTGCACATGTTGTTTAGCATGATGAGCATCGATGTTCTTTTTTTCGTGAAGTGGACGGAATATTGCAAGTGGGTGGAATACTGTGTGGAAGTTCCGGAATGTTGTGAAATTTCAATTCCGATTTAACTAACGTATGCATTTAATATATTTGCGTTACATCGTCGTTGAAGTTGTTGAAAAAATAAACAGTATTCGTCATTATAAGTGTTTGTTTTTGAGCATAAAGAAGTTTTATAACGGTAAAAAAGACTTGGAAGATTAGCTGAACTTCTCTTCCATTGGAGAACCTAAAAGCATTTTATTCACATTTAATGAATTTCTATGATTGCCTAGGGCAGATTTATAAGTAAAATAAGTCAGTCTGAATTACCAAATGTCCCTTCTTGAAAAAATATTTTTAACTGATTTCTTGTGAAAAGATTTGCCTTATCTTTGGTGATAACTTAATATTCTTATGTTATCAGTAAATTACATCAGCGAATGAGATGACGAAAGCAATATGTAGCAACGAAATATATCTGCGCAAGCCAACTTCGAGTGAATTCATAAATATAATTCATTGCTGATTATTTTTCAAATCTCATCTTTTCTAGATCGTTATGCCTATAATGACACAGCCCACAAATGAAAAAAATTGTTTGCAATCTACAAATAGCTAAACAGAGTTCTTTTGCAAAAGTCGCTAGTTCCTGAAATAAATACATTCTTTCCACACAATAACGCTCAATTCAGATCTTTGAGGAATTGATAAGTTCTTGATTAATTACAATACCAATTGAAATCTGAACGAATCTCAATAAGTGAAACATTTTTGATAGTAAATTCTAATAGTAACTGAATCATTTCGCTGGTAATTCTTGTTCTTGCCTACAACCCAATAATGTTAGATGATCCTTGTCGCTGAAATCGCGAGGATGAAAGAAGAAAAGCGGTGATCCCTTTGACTTAAATTCGAAGTTTCATATTTGATGTAATTAATTGCTAATTGTAAAACCATTTTTTTTGTCTATCATGTAGGAGCATATCCATGAGACAACAAAAGATCGTTCTTGTCTCACCAAAATGGTACCAAGATCCTCCATCCACGAAGAAGATGAGGATCCTGAGTACAAAAATCAAAATCATTTCAATTAATAGCTGCCGTGAGCTCGGTCGACCGTCCAGCTCGCGGTATCAATTTCCTAATCCCATCTTCTTTCCTTTCGTTTGTAAATTCAATGTAATTTTTCTAATTGATAATATCGAAGTGAACTATTGATGTAATTGTTGTAATAATTGCTACGTACGTTTATTTATATATTAATCATAATAAAGGTTTAATTACCCAAGTTTGAGATTCGTTTGCAAGTGAGCGAAGCTATAAGATTGAAGAAACTGTGAGAACGAAGAAAGAACAGAATTACAATTTTGTCACTATCAGAAAGAAATAGCGACAATCCTAAATTGGCAGCAGATTGGAAATCTTCACTATTCCATTGACTATTTCAGCAATAAGCATATTTAAAAGTTTTAGAATTCTGTGAACACATATATTGTAGAAATTCTAGATAATGGAATATGATAAATTTTATTTAAATATTTTGTCGAATAAAGTTATTGGATAATTGTAGATGACAGCTTTATAGGAAATATGCTTTTTCATTTCTTCCAGTCAATGATGGCTTCTTTCTTCGCCTGTAAAAACTTTTATTTAAATTACTGAGATATATTATGGGTGGACTAATTCAATCATATCATTCTATCATGAATGGCTAGTGACAACTGCCATCCTTTGTCTTTCAGATGGAATGGCAAACAAAAATGTACAAAAGCAATGACCCGAGAGTGCTCTTATTACAATCTCACATGCATCACTAAATGTATTTCTTGCTTCAGTGGATTTAATGATCACTGATCAATGACTGGTATAAAATTGAACGGGAAAGGAATGAAAACTTTCAATAGGTTGGGAAATTCCGCATTATTTATGCTACACTCTGCCGAAATTATTTCTGACACCAAGAAACAATGTCAAATCAAAATATCCATTAGCTTTCAAAGATATATTTGTGCACATAGAGTAACCTATTATTTGAAAAAATAAAATTTGAGTAAACCAAATTTAAATGAGAACCAATCCACTTCAGAATCAATCGTTTTTATCTTTATTTGTTATTGCTAATAGAAATTCATCATATCTTCTACATCGTCCTAAAATTTTTGTAGTTTAAATCTTTCAATTAAATTTTCCATACTTTTTCTCTTTTTTTTTTAAATACAAATTTCTTGAATTTCTCCTTCGTTCCTTTTATCAGCAATGATAAGATATACAGCATTTGGGATATTACAGTTATAGGAAGAATGTACGTTATACCAATGGAAGTAATAAATTCATGTAGAAATTTGACATTAAATTAAATTTCATTTTTTCTCGATAGTTCCTGCTAAAAAACATAAAATAACTCAACGACATCTTATGTTTCTTGAAAAAGGATTTTGAGCCTTGCAATAATTGAGATTCTCTAAAACTTTAAATTTATAATTTTAACTTTGAGTTCGATAAAATTTCATCTTTTTAGAACTACAAGATAAGGCATTGACCATTTTTTCACTTTACTTTGAAGCAGTTTAGAGCAGCATAATTTTGATTTACATTCGCTTAAAGATTTAGATTTTGCAAAATCTCATAATTAAAAATTTCATAAAGAAATCTCAAAAACTATGAGATTTCTAAATTTCACAGTTCGGAATCTCTTAGTTTCTGCAACCAAAATGTAAAACTTGTCTCTAATTCGGATTAATTTACAAGTTTTGAAACTTCCAACTAAAAATTAAAGCAGATTAATGACTGCACATAATTATTTATAATTTCGTACAACGTATAATCTTATGCATCATATTATAAATTTAATATAGCTAAATTGACCTTATTTTTTATATATGCGGCGATGTGATTGCATGAGATAATTAGATCTCTGAATTCAAAAAGATGAAAAAATGAGAATCGGTAGCATAAGGATATATATGCATACTTCGCAAATTTTATCTTGATAGAATGCAAAACTTGGCGATTTCAAAGAGGCCTACCTCTTTTAGAGTGAATTTATTGCTTTCCACATTTTTCAAATTGGTACGAAAGTCGACAAAATTCTGATCCTTCTTCTTCAATTTACTGAATCTAAAATTCTCTTCCCAGTTATTTATAAAAATCAGTCTTTTATTACTTAAGGGAAGATGAATTACATACGTAGTTCGAAGAGGTTACATCATCAGCAAAGTAGTGGAACAGCCGTTTCTTCATCTCACTAACATAAATCTGACTCGTTATTGGAACAGGAAAACGAAATGAAAAACAATAATGCCAACCTGGTATCCGTCTTGGATATCTTCTTTAAAGTTGGTTTTACACTGCAAATACGTGACCACCGATGAATTAAAAAATATCACAAGATACACATGCGAAATCAATATTAATAAACAATTTCGAGTTTTATTTAAAAAAAAAAAAAAAAAAAAGTCATTTAAAAAAGACTTAGCAACTCACAATTTGCCTCTTAGGTCGTTGACTGAAATAGTTAATTCATTGATTTCAAAATCTTTCTGACGTACAATATAATTAATATCATAATGTTCACTTTCCAGTTGCAGCAGTTTTTCAGCCATGCCGTTCGCAATTTCTTCCAATTCTTCTAAACAAATTTCATCTAAAAACACTTTTTTAAGTAGCACAATTTTAAAGACAGAGAAATTCCCGATATTTTGAAGAAATTAGAATACTGTCCATAATTTGGACTTATTAGATCTTCCATGTATTGAAATTTATTTAGTTCCAATTTACACAATCTTAGACAATGATTATAGTGGAAATATACCTTGAATTATTCTAAGGCTCGTTAACTAATCTAATATATTGGCGAAGCAATGCCACATGTGCATCACTAAAAATTATTCTATTTAATTGATGTGCAAATGTGAAATGCAAATCGGAGTAAGCGGAAAAATACAACAGAATAACAACAAAATCTCTTCGTGAAGATCTTCCAACATCTTTGTGCTTTTACGAATTTATCTATTTTCGTCAATTTTTTTTGGAAATTTATAGACTTCAGCAATAAACCAATCGTATTTCACTTCTTTTCTCTGTTTATTTGCTTAATTGAGACAGTAAATGCTCATTATTGTTCACAATAAACCTGTGAGAGAAGTATCGTTTCACGTGCCTACGTTTATCTAAATGACAAACGTAACGATAAAAAAAAAAACGTAACCAAATGTGTGCTGTTCTTATGCAGAATTTTCGCTTGCATGTGATTGTTTTCAATTGTTCAACAATTTATTCATTACAAAGTGAACTAAATAATTTCTACAAGTATATTAGAAAATTTATTTGTAGTATATTGGAAAGTCTTTAATGCTCTAATAAAATGTTTAAATTCCCATATATTTTAAATAAGTTCGATAATCTGAATTTCAATTGAAATCCATGCTGTAACCATTTAATGTTTTCTTCCACTTGTTTGGTAATGTATGGGATTTAAATGATGCGATAAAATGAGAGTATAATTCACTAAAGGCATTCATGAATTATTCTAAAGATGCTCCCCCTTATCATTATACAATAGTGAGCATCACCACAGGCTTTTGCACGCATGTATTTGCATGTGGATTTTTCAGGATTCTTAAGCAAAAATAAGTTGCATTGAGAATTTCACTAAAAAGCGAAATTAGAATAGCAAACCATCAGGAATGTTATCCAGATCGGGCAAAGGCATGATACGTTCCTGTAAGACGCGCTGTCTTTCTTGCTCTTTCAGCATCTGCTGTTGCTTCAGATCTTCTGCCGCTTTCATCATCAGTAATTTCTGAAACATATAAGCTGCTAAGAAATCAATAATTTTTTTAAATTTGCCAACATACGCCTTCTCATATTTTCAAAAAATTTTCAATTTCAAATATTAGTATTGCAAATGACTAACCCGAAGCTTCTTTTTTCTTTCTGGAGTAAGGAAACCCTTTTTGGCTTTCTTGGCGCGGCTAGCCTCTTCCAGACGTTTACGTACTTCTGCTTTCTTACGTGCTTTTTCTTCTGCAGCTTTCTTCGCCTAAAATTTGTTAATACTGCTTCAAGGACGTCTTCAGGAAATTAACAATTGAGTTTACCAAGTTTTTATCAATAAAGGACTAGATAAATGATCAGTTAATTGAAAGGAGCTATTAAATTATAAATTATATCATTTATTTGCAGAAATTATAATTTACTTCTTTGATATCATCATCGCTCTGCGTACCACCATAACGAATGCTTGCCACAATTTCAGGATAAATTTCCATTTTTATTGTCTTTTCTGTTTCCGAATTCCATTCTTCGATTTCTTCTTCCATTGCTGTTTTGATGTTATATTTCACCAATTTTGGATCTAAAAAGCAAAAGTTCAAAATCGGTGGATTTATTAGGATTCAGAGATGTTGAGATTTTGAAGTTTAGCTAAGCAATTTGAAGATCTTTTAATTTTATAAAATATAGCAAATGAAATACGAAAAAAGTAGCACGGCAGTATTGTCAGTGAAGCCGTTAGCTAAGTGAGCTAACATCTGGGATTTGATCAGAACTAGTCTTCTGTAGGAATGTTTGCAAAGCAATCAAACCAGTGGTATATGCTTTCGAAGTTTTTCTCATCAACTTGAAATTTTTATTGTGTTAAGTTAGCTAAAGTTAAATAAAACGAAAAGTTAGAAAGCATTAGCATGTGGTACGCTTCAAGACATTTATGTGTCATAGTCATTTCAGCTGGCTAGCAAGTTGTTCATTTGAGTTGAAGTACGAGGAAAACTCGCAGAAATTTCATTGTAAAATGATTTCGAATCACTGAAACATAAACTAAAACCTGAATGGAACCTAAACTAGACCTAAAACCTGAATGACCATTTTGAAGGAGTCAGAGATTGATAGGATTCAAGGAATCACAAACTGAATAGTTTCGTTTCACAGAAAAGTCTGTGGTAATCTGACATGTGAGAAACATTCTTCATATGGTGATGGCATAAATTCATGATAATTCAAACTTATCATCTCACATCTCTGATCGTGATGTAAATCCCATTGTTCTTTGTAATTATCCAATTAATAGCAAATCATTTTCAAATTAAAATTTCAATATTCATAATTCTCTATTGCAGTATTATTTATTACTTATTGTATTATTTCAATATTCGTAATTCCCTACTGCAGTATTATTTATTACTCATTATGTTGTGGCTCAAAGTACAAGAGCTAAAAAAAATGATTTTTTGAATTAGGTTTAAAATTGAAATTTAGCGAACTTTTCATGATTTTTAAATTTTATAATTCCAATTATTATAGCAAATCAATCAAAAAATTACCTGTCTTCCTTGTTTTTAGGACTGTTAGTCAATAAGGTTCATAAATGAAGAATAAAAATTATTGATCCAATAAAAAAAATCTCAAGTGAATGCAAAAATCACTCATTGATACGAACACTTCCAATTCCCAACTTTTACCTCCGATTGTTTAGAATCTGTGAATTCTGGCCGCTTTCGGAATTTTTCAAAAATTTCATGCTTTCATCATTCCACTTATCTAATTATCTAAGGAACACAAACACGAAATTCTTTTCCAAAAGTATATTCCAAATATACTTTTTTAGTAATTAAGCAAGTTCCTGATGTTCGCCAGTCTTTTAAGTTTTGATATCACTCTTCACAGTTTAAAATTAGGCTTGGCTTCTTGATTAAAAGCTGAGAAGAAATGGCTAATTGAAAATGGCCATTTTTAATGTCCACATATCAATCTTCCTATTCATTTATTCATGGGATGAGCTGTTTATAATAGATTTTTTTGGAATTATCTATGAATCAAAACTGACATCTTTCGACATTTTGATGTCACTTTGATTGGTTTTCTGATTCCATTCAATAATGCAATGCTTAATTGAACAAGAAGATTGATTGATCAAAGCTATGAAAGTAGATAGGAACCATCAAATCTATGATCATACGAAACTTCAGAATTTCAAATGAAGAAATTATCATCGCTAATTTGCGCATATTTATAAGTTTTAGACAGCACAAAAGTTACAAGCAATGTATGTTGCGAAATTTTTTATATGAAATCAAACTTTGAGTAGTTGAAATTCTGAAATATTTTAAAAAATTTAGAAATGTTTTCGATTTAATATACGCATGATTCAATTTTAAATACTTATTTCAAATATTTCATTTGTTAATTCAATTTAAGCTGGAAATTATGCTCGAAAATGTTTTTGTGGTCATGGATCCATATATTCCGCTTCATGTTATATTATATTAAAGTGGTCTTTCATTTGGGCCGCGATTCTAGACTGAAGAACAGCAATTAAGCTATACTCCAAGGTTATCTTTTCATTTGTTAATTAACATCTGAATGATGCTTTGGTTGCTCTACTCAGTCTAAATGAAATTTAGTCTTTCTAAAATGAAAATAAGCATTAAGTTTAAAAATTTAGCTTAGTTCGCTTTTGTGTTAAATCGAGCGCTTCCAGTTCATCATTCCCATCATTTCTCCATCGTTCATCATGAATCCTCTTCGATATATTCATCCGGTCACGCTTCATCGTGCAATACCTTCTTTAATATGTGCACACGGTGCATTTTTCATTTTTCTAAAATTCAATTCCATCTTGATTTCACAACATTTTATCCTATATTGATCCCGTAATTCTTATGTTAAGAACGTTTAAGCTTGAGATGAAATAATGACTTTCCAAGAAGAACGTTACAATTAATTATTTGAACAGTTTTACCGATCACCAGTGGCATTCTGGGCAATATTACTGGTATCGTTACTTCCCAGTTTTCTATAAGCTATGCCGCATTTCGACTGACTATATATATATATATATATATATATATATAAATTTCACTAAAAATTAGATAATAAATTTCCGTTTCATTATTTTCTATAACTTAGGGTATAAACTTTCATTTTATCTCTTCCAGAAGTTAGAATGATCTATAAGCAGGAAAATTCAATTTATTAAGAGAATGGAGAGAAGAACAATGAATTAATAAAATTATATGAATTATGAATTCACTGGGGAAAAAACATTGTATTGGGTAATTAAATAAAAATGTAAATGCTACCTGTTACTTCGCAGTGAATTCCTCAAGTTTCCACCGATTTTTTTCAAATTTTGACATATCTTTGCATTCGCATAGTCGAGTGCTCTTATATAGACGCATTTACTTTTTTTTCACGTGTCACGTGAATGGCAACTGAAAGTACATGAGAGGGCGGAGTTTATTGGCTCCGCTTCCCTTTCTTTTTCTCATTCTCCTTCTTTCCTCCATCTCTCTAAAAGCAAAAAAATAAGCCTTCCTTTTTTCTCTCATTCTCTTTCTTTCCCCACTTCTCTAATAATAATTAATAATAAGTAGTAATAATAATCCGCCTTTCCTTTTTTCTTTCATTCTCCCTATACTTCCCATCTCTCTCTCTCCCTCTCTCTCTCCCTCTCTCTCCCTCTCTCTCTGTTGCTATGCTTATTACATTACGTAGATTTATCCAAGGTAAGAAGAAAAACTGTGTTTGCTGGTTGAGAAAATTGTGAACAGTTGTCTTGTCGTCAGAGTATACGGACATTTTTTTGAACTCCTTATCTCTCTAATATGGCATATAAATATAAAAATTTTTGCGTTTATAACAAATCTGAAAAAGAAATTTTAAATACCTGATAAAATTTGAAATTGAAATTCTTTTTTTAAGTAAAAGTTAGCTTAATTTGTTTGAAAAAAGGCATCAATTCAATCTAAAGAAATTTTATTACATTAAATCTAAATGTTTCCTAGGATCAATCTTTTTGCTCCGTTAATCTTCTCCGATTTAATTTTGATTTAACTTAATTTGATGTAAATTTAATGTTAAAATATTAACTCATAACTTTCCTTATTTTTCCATAAATTAAATATTCAAATCTATCAGAAGTATTGGTGACTTGTAATTTAATACAATTAATACTAATTCTTTTTTTTAAAATTTTTTCAGATTATATCTTTTTTTGTTTATTTTTACCTATCCGTCTATAATGTTTGTTTACAAATCGCAAACAAAGTTTTCAATCAGTTGGGAATGCCATCACCGAATCGATCTGCTGCTGCTTCGCTCGATGTACAATTGCCTCGCGAACAAAATTACAACACGACTGATTTTTGTCATATGTGAAATCAAATATTCCTAAATTAATGTTTGAGCAAAAAGGCATTTGCGATCAAATATGCAAACTGTCAGTAAGGGAGTTGGAGAAATCTTCTTTTTAGATGCGCCAGGCGGAATCAGTAAAACATTCCTAATTAGATTGATTCTGGCAACAAATCGTTCCCAAACCTTAGCTCTCCGGAACAACTGCAACATTGCCATTAGATGGAAGAACTGCTCATTCCGCTTTGAAATTGCCATTGAGCATGCAATACATTGAAATTCCGATATCCAATATTTTCAAAGCATCCAGTATGGGGAAAGTATTGCAAAAATGCAAACTTATTGTTTGGGATGAATGTACAATGGCGCACAAAAAATCGGTTGAGACTCTTGATAGATCATTGCAATGCAAGATTTACTTGGAAATACCAGACCATTTGAAAAAGTATTAGTATTGCTTGGAAGAGATTTCAGGCAAATATTACCTGCAATTCCTCAGTCGACACCAACGAACAAAATAAATGATGGCCAGAAATACTTTACTTTATGGTGACACGTAAAGACGTTAAAATTAACTACAAATATGAGTGTTTAGCTGCAAAACGATCGATCAGCTGGAATATTCTCACATCAATTACTGAAAATTGGGAACGGAAAGATGCCGGTTGATTGACCACAGACAAATTTCATTATCTCATAACTTCTGCAATTTAGTAACATCAAAAGAAGAGTTGTGTTGAAAAAATATTTCCCAATATTCAAATTAATTATAAGAATCACGATTGGCTGAATGTACGAGTTATTCTTGCGGCCAAAAACAAAGATATCGACGAACTTAACAATTTTATGCAGTCTAACATTTAAAGTACGTCGACACTGTTTTCGAAGCAGATAAAGCGGCTAATTACCCAACAAAATTTTAGAATTCATTCGATCTGCTAGGGATGCCACCGCACGTACTGTAATTGAAAATCGGCGTTCCAATTATCATGTTGCGAAATATCAAGCAGCCAAAACTTTGCGACTGCACGCGGCTTACAGTGGAAAAATTAATGCGCAATGTCAGAGAGGAAGCAATCTTGACAGGATTTTCCAAAGAGGAAGATTCTCATTTCCTGATTCATATAATTCCAACGGACATGTCATTTCAATTTAAGAGACTGCAATTCCTAATTCAATTGGCGTTTGCACTCATCATCAACAATCCTCAGGGTCAATCTTTGGAATTTTGGAATTGTGCGGTTTAGATCTAGAGACCGATTGATTTTCCCATGGACAATTATATGTTTCGTGTTCTAGAGTCGGTAAACCAGACAATCTCTATATCTAAACAAACAATGGAACAACAAAAAATTGATGTGGACAAAAACTGAAAGATGTTAAATAAAGATGATAATAATTGCAAACAAAAAATACTAAAGGTCAAGTTGCGCGACATAGTTTCAAAGGAACGACAAACATGTTTACTGTCAAAATTCACAGATAAACGACAAAGATCGAGAAACAATAGTTCGAGTTCCAAGGTTTCCAGTTAGATAGTTCAAAGCGATTTGATTTTTTTTAAAACAGATTTCAAGATGCTGTGGACAGTGACTTATGTATTTCTTCAATATCAATGGCAAACACCTCCGTGTTTACCAAATTGCTACAAGGTATCATATTTTAATTCCATTTATGAAGGGTTTGACTAAATAACAACTCCGCCAGGCAGAGCGTGGTCGGGTGTAGCTAGTTTGAAATAAAAACCTTGACATCACTTCCAATTCATCAGTTTTGAATCAGCAAACTTGCCCTTTTTTGGCAATTCAGCCACAAGAAAACCTGATAGATATGTTTTCCAGTCGTTTTTATGCTTTCTTATTCATTAAGATGTTTCAAATTTGAACGGTTCAATGATTTATTCAGATGAATTAACTGAATTATAAATATTATTGGTTCAACAAACATTGATTTTATGGATCATTTTCTTGTTCTTTTTTTAACTTATGAAATATTGTGCAAAATTTTACAGCACCTTCTGTTTATCACCCATTAGTATGGCAAGCTTTCTTCGGCTACGATATAAGTTCGCAACATTTTTTTGATTAACGCCATCATCTGAAGTATCATTTTTCGATTTGGATTATTGTTGTATATAATAACTGGAAATAATATCTTATGATAACACGGAATTTTATGAAGGATACTCTCGCTAAACATACTTCTAAATGATATTTGATATTAAACGATAAAAATCATAAAGGAGATAAGGAACAATTTGAAAATTAGAATTCAGCAATATTTGATTTGGCTATTTTTCGAATAATATTTTCAGGAATTCTTTAATTCTTTTTGTCACCTGCTGATATCAGAATTTTGGTAGAATTATTATGTATATTTTCTATTAAAGAACTGATTTTCAATTCAAGCGATTCAAAGATACTATGAGCTAGCTTTAAATATAGTGCAATCGACCGACAAATTTTTTCCTTAATCACAAAATTGAACTTCAAGCAACAAGTAAATGATATTAAAATAGAGGAATTTCATCTATTTCATTTTGTTGATTCAAAGAATATGCAGTGGTTTAACGATTACAACATGAAATCTTCCTGATATATACTGTACATATAGTATTGAACATTTGAACAAAGTTCTGATAATCTTAGCAGTTTTTGATATTTTTGTTTAAACCATTACAAAATTCTCATGTTTCAGGTTTAGATATCGATCATTTATTTAAAATAGTTTTTTAAATTCGTTAAAGTTAAAATTATTTTGTAAGTTAAATCAAATTTGTATTTGTGATAATTTATTAAATTTGCTGATCACAATTAAATGTAATTCAAAAATCATAAATTTGTTATTAACTGAGTGAATATTTTAATGTCTTAGAATCAAAAAAGAAGAAGACTATTAATGATGAAATCTGCAGTTGATAAAAAGGGAAAAATCAGAAAGAAGAAGCAAGCATTGAATTTACTTTGGTAACGTCCCAACAGTGAACATATTTATACAATCTGTCCATATGTTTGTAAGCTAATTGATAAGCTCTGTTCAATTTCATGAAAGCAATGATATGATATAAGATGTTCCACTAATCATTCATTATACCCATTAGACAATTTTTGAGCAAATACCAAACATTTTAAACTCTTTTATTTGCTTGATAAGTTGATATATTTTCAGCAAAGACACGAAGAAAATGATCAATCCTTGTTCCGATAAGTTCCATAATCAAAATTTTACATTATTCCCGCATTACCTGGAGCACTGATGCTTTTCTTTTTCATGAATCAAATAAAAAAACACAGATACTGTAATACTAGAAGATATCATTTTAGTTTTTACAACTTTTGAAATAGTTCCATTACAATTCCTGCAGTAAGCAAAAATTCGCAGAAAAAAAATATATAAAGCACTTTTTGCTTAATTTTAATGAATAATTCAAAAAACTCCTTGTCAATCTGATAATTTTTCACTTGCAAAAGAAATGAGACCAAGCAAAAGATACTTAGGAATGTTGGCTACTTCAAACGTTACTTCAAATATTTGACTATAATACTAAAATAAATACAAATAAATGAAATAAATACAAATAAATATGCAATAATCAAACAGTATCATTAATGATATCATTAATGATACTGATATCATTAATGATTAATGATATCATTAATGGTACTGTTTGATTATTGTATATTTATTTGTATTTATTTTATCTAAATTTTTCATTCGAAATTGAAGTATTTATGTTATTATATCCTAATCTTATGCTTTAAAAAAATTTATCCCGAAACCAATCTATTCTATTAATTAAATAGTGGATTATATTTTTAATAATATAAAATATCCCTCTTTTTATTTTTAATTTGTTCAAGAGAAGCTGAAATTATCGATATCATTTATTGCAAAAGAAAAAGGATCACATACTGCATTTTATCAAAATTATTTTTTAAAACAAACTGTGATAAAGATATAATATGAAGTCATAACATTCTTTCTTCCAATCATTTCTTCCCGTACTTGATTTCTACCGCTCCAACATTTTTTGTTGTTTACATATTAAAATCGTCTTTCTTCTTATCACCTTGACGATATGCATTTTGGCCAACATTCCTAAGTATCTTTTGCTTGGTCTCATTTCCCTTGCAAGTGAAAAATTATCAGATTGAAAAAGTTTGTCTGATGTCATGCTATATCATCTTATCATTTACATAGTTCCATATTAAATGGAAATACATAAAAGTAATGAAACTGGAATGAACATCAAATGATCTTTCTGATCGAACTGGCTCTCTTGAAAGCATTCCAAAAATAATCAAAAAAGAAACCATGGCTCATTTGTGGGCATCTCATTACACGGGGATTGTATCAGTCACATTTGAATCATTGAACGCCGAGGATGTTATCAAAGCTTTTCATGAGAATTTGCTTCAAATTTATTATTTCGAAATTTATCATATAATTTATTATCTGCAGAAAATTTTACGAATAGAATGAAAAGGGAAAAAAAGCGAATTTTCCCTCTCTTATTAAATTATTTCCAATATTTTTTTTCTAAGAATAGCAAAAAAAAAAAAAAAGAAAATGGAATAATTAAATATATTTGTCGATTATGATTACTATTCTTTTTCTTCCTTTTTTTTTCAAATCGAGATGTTAATGATACAGAAAAGGAAATTGTCATATTTAGCAATTTTATTTATTCCCTTCGCTGTATCAATTTCCTACAAGTTGAAAATGAAAATGGAAGGAAGATAAAAGACTGAACAACGTAAAATCTTCCCAACTATCCTCTACATCATTCTTGCCGTGAAAAATGATAACTTGACATAGTAACTAATAAAGCAGCCTAACAAGTTGGTAGCTTGGAAATATCTCTCATGATTATTATTTAGATTCGCATCAAATTGATAGTTTTTGACTTAGAAAAAATAATTTTTCATAATCTTTTCGTTTAATTTGAAGAGATTTGAGAATCCGGAACTGAAGCCCCAAGAGACTGGAAATAATAATTCTTTAGTTTGTTGAAGAAATGCTTGCCATATACCAGATTCCTTCAATTCTAAAACTTTTGTATGGATCACTATTTTGCACGAATGGTTTGAATAATATTACTGATTCGGACGGGTAATTGAAGCCCGTAGAAATCATAAATTTACTCATTTGAGTATGAAATATGGATGACTCATCGTAGTTTTTATTAAGATTTGTTATGCTTTGGCTTAAAAACTTCAGTGTCAGCTGGAAGAAAGAAATAATGATGAAGAGAAGGGGAGGGTAAAAAGCCAAGTATGTTCAAGCTATATATCTTAGAATCGCATGGATCGAGAAAGCAGTAATTAATTTTTCAATTCCAGTGGCTTTCACTAATGAATTTATTCATGAATCATCATCGGTATAAGCACCAAAGTATCAAAGATAGAAAAAGCATCCAGCCTATATTTGGATATATTCTGCTGGAAGCCTAGGGTCTTTCGATCATCCATCCAGGAGCTTCCTTCTATTCGATCTTTTTCTCATGCAGTTTTTTATTTTCCACTTATCACTTTTATTGGTTTTTCAATTTTTCTAAATAAATTTATACTTTTATATTGATTTATATACTGAGAGATTTGAATAAATTAAGCTTGAATAAGTTTCTATGAACTGTGCTACGGAAGAAGATGCCAGTTATTTTGTCAGGTTTTAATTTTAAAACATTTTAATTTGGATAATAACAATTTATAAATTGAAAAAACAAAATAAGTGGAGAATTTTGAAAGATATTAGTGAGCGAAAGAAAGAGGAGAAACTGAAAAAAGGTATTGCCTGGGAACACTGTCAGCAGATGTTTTCTTTTCGATACGATCGGATGTGATGGGACATGTCCATCGAAATGTCTCGATGGGCTTGTGAGGAGAAACTCATATGGTCACCATATGTATCCTAACTATCAAAATGAAAGCCTAAAACAGACAGATATCCTTCTGGATTAAGGCATTTTGATTTCCAAGTCATTCTTGATCATTCCACTGATAAGGTGCTAATAGCAATGGTTTCTGGAATTTAGAAGAGGCTTTACTCTACTACTTTGTTAGTTTACTTACTGTTCAAAACAAAATTTTAGGAGAAAAAGACTGATGACATTTTGAATGATTCATTGATTCGATAAACTGAAGCTATAAGTTGCATGAGAATTAAAAATATTCAGAATTTTGCATTGATGAGCGAAAGACGAAAGACATTCTACAGGGTTTCAATGTCTTATTCCTTCCGTACATATTGGTTGAGTCTTCAATCTTGCACCAGTTTACTTGGTAAAAAGTGACCATTTTTTGTTTTATTTTTTTTTTTCTTTACAGAAGCAAATTTAGACAAACGAAGAAGCATTATCAGAAATTTGTAATGATGGTAGAGTTAGCAAGTTTTAATTTTTGGATTCAAATTTGAGTTTATTTCGAGCATAAGTTCCAAAACAAAAAAATTCACAACTTTCTGAAACCAGTTATAAAAATGGTAAACTTTTTTAATGGGGAACTGGATGAAGATATGAAAAATGTTGAACAACTAAATATTCCATGAGTTTGACAATTATAACATAAAATTGACCACTTTGCAACTTTGTTTTCTCCGCATCTATTAGTGAGACTCAGCTGACATCCGATACATAAGCGAAAGCTGAAATCGATTCGTTCCGCACATATAATAAAGTGTCTCAAAATGTGATGATAGCTAAGAAAAGATATCTATCCATTTCTGAGTATTTCCATTCCTCATCTTTTCTAATCTTTTCAGCAATGAAATGAAGTCATTTTTAAAATGAATTTGTGAATTTTTCAATCTACTTAGAATAAAGAAAAAGTAATTGATGAATTTGCAAAATACTGAAAGAAGCTCTTATTTTATGCCATTGATATGAAACACCTGCTGCAACTATTCTTCAAAGATAACTCTGTGGTTATCCACTTCTGATGCTTAATTAAAAGTGCCTAAAAGTATTCTCTCGAGGAAACTGTAAAATCAAATTGTAGCATTACTGAGTAATTCATAAGCTTGTATAATCCATAGTTTGAAATAAGAAAGTAATTGCTGTATTAGACTGAGGGAAATGAGCTATAAAAGCCTCAAATTCTATAGTTTTATTACCTTATAAAGACCTTTCAATTGCAATTATTTGCAAAAATTAGTAAAGGAAAATGCGAACAGTTTTCAAATGTCGATTTCTTCTTGAAATGTGAATTTTTTCCGTGAAATACACCTTATTATTAATATTGGTGATGCTTAAATTTCTAGGATAAAATGGCATGTATTAAAAATACGATAGCCAGAATCTGTAAATGAAGTTTTCTATAAAAATGATTGCTGGTGAATCATTAAATAATTTAAATTAAGATCTTTTAGGTGTAATAGCATAATTCTGAAAAATATTTCATATAACTATTCGTTGCCCACAAATTTGCTAGCAATAAGCCAGTTAATCGAGTAATAAAAGACTGAGTCATCGCCCATTGTATTCACTAGGCTTCTCTAGAAAGCTAGCTAACAACTCCCCAAGATCGTTTAATAAACAGTGCGTTACACCGATATTAAGCCTAGTTTGAATCGATTTTAGGAATGAAGGGAACGAAGCAGCACTTTGGTGTAATCACTGACCACTGTCCCTATGACTCATCCAGTCAATCTTGTAAATTATAAAATGTCACAGCAGTCACAGCTGCTTTTTTAAGGGAGAAAACTGCATTTAAATATTATTTCTCACTTTTTTTCAATATTTCTGTTTCTTCCTAATTCCCAAAATTTTTTTGTTACGATCTTTCTGGATAACCTTTGAAAAAGAATTCAAATAATTTTATGCAAAATCGTTGTGATTATCAAGAGCAAAATGAAATTAAATATTTAAAAGAAGTAAACAGAAGCCAAATTATCATTTTATTTTTTGATCCAAGTCTTTCAAAATTCTAATCATTTAAAGGCCTATTAACAAAGATTCGCTGCTTTCTGTTTTGAAAATCAATTTACTTGAAGGAAATTTTTGTGTGAAGTCTTATTCTTTATTAAGTGGAAGTTTAAGTCCTTACATGCCATTCTGCCTGTTACTGACAACTGATTTTAATTCTCGATGATTGTTCGGAATGCTTTCTATAAATCAATGCGAAAATTTCTGAATTACTGATCGGGTTTAAAAAACATCAATATTCTTACTAATGCTAGTTAATATTAATTCTAGTGTTATCGGCATTAATATAATATGTAATATTAATATTTTTTTTTAAATGTAATATGTAATATTAATATTTTCAACAAATCTTTTTTTCCCAAAGCAAATTCAATTTGTTTTCTTCTCATTGAGATTCTTTATTTGATTTTAACTCTCATGAACAACAGATAAAATATGTGTTAAACATTAGAAACATCAAGTTTGAATGTTAAAAGCCACTTGATATAGTTGATCTGGAAGCTGCTGGAGGAAACTGAAGCAGACACAAAGTTTTGGAATTCTTTTGATTGAACCAATAAATTTCCAAGCCTGAGCTCAAACTTACCATTCAAATATCAATTAAAAAATAATAATTCCGAAGATAAATTTTTAAAAGTATGACTTTAATGAACCATTTGTTTTTGTCGCTTCCTCAGAATATTGCGGGAAAATGAACAGATATTTGAAATTTGAGAGGTTGATTCGCATTTAAGAAAGCAAATACTCTTCAGATTTTGATGCCATTCTTGTGCTTGAGATTTTTGATGCCATTCTTGTGCTTAATTATCGAAACTCTAAACTGCAGTTAGCATCAGAATTCACTAGTCATTTCTAAAGCAATCTATGTCTGCTTTTTGAAATAATTTAATTAAATTTCTTGAATTATTTTTACAAAGTAAAAGATTGTCGTTCGAGATGATCACATTATAAGAACTAAAAAATAACTCCATGAAGTCTGGAAATGAATCAAAGCGAAGACTACATTTGAATATACTCTTTTGTTTCAATTGAAAAAATTTCAAGCTTTTTTTTATTCCTATTGATGTGAAGAGAAACAAATTATCTGGAAATAGACAACATTTTTTTAATTGAACTTGCTCTCCAACACTTTGCTTGGTAAATTAGTGAGTTTATATTGTTTAGAGAGGTGTTTGCTAGAAGGAATATGCGAGGAGGGTCGCAAAAGGTCATTTGAAGAACTCCACTATGTCAAATAAATATTCACTGATTTTGTTATCTGATCAAAAACAAGCCATTCTAATGGTAGAATTTATTGTACTTAAATTTTTATCGAAACGACATTAGAAACTTAAAAACAGATCTCTTCAGGATAGTGCACCGTTTGCAAATAATAATGTCTGAATTCTGTCATCTTTGGAAAAATGCCGTTCTCTTGCACAGCACATTTGAGTGCAAATTTAATCTGTTTAGTATTTCTTGTTTTAAAAATTAATTTTTTTACGTTAAAATTTTCAAAAATTTTATAACTCTCATCCTCTTTCAATGCAAAGAAAGGGAAAGACAACGAGGGACAAGAAAGATAGAAATTTTGTTGATTCCCAGACTGCAAAAGAAAACGTCTTGTTGTTTGTGCATAATTAACATCTGCTGTATTAACGTGAACAAAAATGTTTATGAATGTTCTTTTTCTTCTTTCTCGATTCTTCTCCGGACAAGAAGCAATGTCCTATCTTATCTCTTCATAACTAATTGGGGGAAATATTCAGATTTTTATCATTTTTCCTCTTTTTCAATTCAGCCTCCTAGCTTCGGAAACTTTTTCTGTCTCTCAAGCTTTTTCCATAAAAACCTAAAATATTTGAATTTTGTAATACTTTTCATCTCAATGATATCAAAATCTTACTCATACATCGTTCAGACTTTAATTTCCAAATATATTTTATCAAATTTTTTCTTAGCTTTACCTTAATCAAAAAGCATTTCATTTTTTAATATTATTTTAGAACTCTCTAAGCAAAAAAAAAAAAAAGAAAAAGAAAAAAAATGTAAATGTAGTATAAATGTAGTATATAAATTTTTTTTTTTGGAAGAAAAAAATTCTTTTTTTAAGAAGAAGCATGGAATAAAATATTTCTAAAAGTCATTTGTTTATTTTTTTTTTTCAATTTTCATATGACTAGGTACTGCTGCAACTCTACAATTTTATATTTTATGATAAATTTTAGAATAAAATAAGCTATCAAACTTCACAATCTTCTTTGACCCCTTTTCATGTCAAAAATATGTATGATAACAAAGGTGATAACTGATGCAGAAGTACTCAAAGACATAAAAACAATGAAATTCACTTTTCTTTTCAAGAAACTGTTTGATATTTAAGCGTAAAGGTGCAATTTTCTTTATCTCTTCAATCTAAACAAATGCGGATTAAAATTTTTTGTGCCATACTTTTTGATTAACTGGTCAAAAAACTGGTCAGGAAATTTTGAACTTTGTCAAAAAAATATTTCCAATTTCTTGTTTTATAATTCTTTACTATTTTTCCCGAAGTTCATAGCAAGTAATAAATCCAGAATAAAGAGCGTACGTTGTCTTATGCTCTCAAAATTGAATTTGATGAGAAAACATTTCTGATTGTAGGTTTAGCAATTGATGCCAAAAATGAATGCATCGTGTTCAGATATGTTTTCCGAAACAACCGCAATAAGCCAGAAAACAGCAAAAATCAAGCGATGGGTAAAGAATCGTCTTCAAGAGGTAAGCTTACTGATGGTCATTAATCCAAATTATATGTCCCAAAATAATATCCTAAAAAGTGAATTTGATGCGATAGTGTTAAGGAAGTAAAGGATATTATGAAGTTACTGTGCAACAATGAATTTGTGGAAGAAAAGAAGAAAAGGTGTCGTGGGGAGAGGTGGTAATTAACCTTGAAAATGTAGAAAGTAGTCATTGTGCCTCCTTTTCGTCACTTATCATCCTCTTTCATCTAACCATTTCCTAACGAAATTTCAATTTCATCTTTGCAAGAAGCATCCTCATAGGACTTTTGAAGAATCTTTTGTAGCTGTGTAAGAATGGAATAAAAACTGTTGTACATGTCAAATTATGTGACAGGATATATGTCATAGAAGTTTCAAATAAATCGAATCAATCAACTACGAACAATTTTAAAAACGAATGGTCACTCGGGATTTATCAAAAAACTCAGTGAATGTGGAAGATAGTTCAAAATGTGTTATTCTCAACAAGAAATTATCGCTTTTTTATGATTATGATGATTCAAATTATTTCAACTACCCTTCTCGAGCATTGAAATGTAGCACTTTTTCTAGCTTCTTTCTTGAATGTTTAATGAGAACTTAAAATTGCTTCATTGAAAAAACTATGCAACTTTGATCTGTGATTACTTAAAGATAAAAGTAAAAAAAGACTTTCATAATTGATTACAGCTAATCATTCGTCCAGCATTGTTATAAAGAAGGTTGGTTGTAATACCTTTCCCAAGTTCAATAGCATAAAACTTTTCTTCGCTTTGCATTTACCTGTTTGACAATTACCTAATTCAGTCAAGAAGTATCGTCACTTTCTCTCTACTGTTACATATAGCACATCCCAGTACTTTTATCTTCCTTCCCTCATATACGTAATTATATTCCTTAGTTTAGCCATAGTTCCAACACTGATCATAAAGTCCAGAACTGTCTTATTTCAAATTCTTTAAACTCATTCGTCCAGTATTTCTATTGTGAAGTTTATATTTGAAAGATGATTTTCTGGTATTTTGAATTTTCTGATAACTTTACTTGTTACACAAATATATTTAACTTATGAAATCTCAAAGAAACAGCAATAAATTTCCAAAAAGATATTTTTATAGTACATACTACAAGTTTATGAAATTTTGAAATAAACGAAGCATTATCTGCATTCATATAGAGAGAATTCCAATTTTATTCAATAATTTAAAATGTATTCAATAATTTAAAATTTGTGGAAGAACCAGAAATGGAAGAACTAGTTTATGGATGACCCCGTCGAATTCTCCTTGAGATAATATTCTCAGTATCACCTGCTTTCTACTCAACATAACTACTATTAATAAGTTTATCCATTCACGTTTTGCTATTACCTTAATCATTTAATACTCTAAAACAAGCTTCGAACAAAAATCACTTTATCACCCTTTGATAGTGCCAATTTAAAGTTCCCTTACGAAGACCTTTTTAATTTTATCAGTTATTCTCTTCTTTCTGCAGCAGACTTTTAATATTATATGCTATGTCAGTTTTATCATGCTATCATTGATGTGTTTGATTGTTTGTGATGCAGTCAATTTAATAATTTAATTTAAATAGTCGATTCAATAAAATATGCCAAATATTTCTTACTCAGACGGGTTATTTTTCCTGAAGGAAATTTTTAACTTGACACATTTTGATTATTTCGAAATTTTTAACAAAAGTTTTCAAAACTGTTACGTTAGTAGTTACTTTCTACCAAATTTCGAATTTCGCAGTTCGAAATAGCTTATTACAAATCGCATATTTCGAAGTTGAGCTTGCCATTCAATTAAATCTAAGTTACTCATAATTCCCCGACATTAACTACAGTTTCCATGTAACCTTTTTTCAAAAGGAATTTGCATACAGGCATGCATCACATCCGTTCATTGTTTTCACGGTCCAGTACCCATATTCTGCTGCATCCTTTCTTCTTTGCTATTTTGTACTATTTAGTCGTTTCTGCGGTAAATTTCTCTTGTAGCTGCTGAATTCGCTTTTCAAAGATTTTTACCTATTTGTGAAGTAAACTTCTCCGATCATGGAAATCTTTTAAGTAGTAATTTAGAATACAAAAGATACATAGCAGCTATTTGTTGAAATGAGATTGCAAATAGCACTAACCCTCAAAGAGGAGAATATTTGCCAATTCTTGAATTTGATATTTCACCCTCATATTTTATAGGAAATTATAACTTCAATAGCGAGATTGGCTGACTGTTACTAAACTTACTGAATACTTTCGTTTTGTTCATTGCTGGAAATACTTTTTGTCCATTGCTTATTTACTGCCGTGTCATAGCTAATTAATTGCTTATTTATTGACGCGTGTTGTTTTTTTTTTTCGCTAACTTATTCTTTCAATCGATCGGTTATCACGTTCTGACCGCTTATTTGATTGAGTGCTGATTATTTTCTTGCCAGTAGAAATCCATACTTGTGGAAATTGTCAGAGTGAGCTTCTCCTATTTCATCGCCAACGATATATTCGGCCTGTTCACCAGTCGTCCATATCAAATTTTTTTTTTTGCTATTACATTACAGTAGTTTATGGAGCACGTGGAAGTACGTTGTAATTTGATAATATTTGCATAAATGTTGGAACGACTGGCATTCAGTGCGTAATGTTATGTGCCTTTGCGAGAGATGAATTGAGGATTCCTAAAAAGGGATGCAATGAATCGGGAATGCTGATTTCACTGCTGATTCGCCGAATTTTCCCTTTTTCCTCTTTTTCTCGAAATTCAAAGATAAAAAAATCCACAATATTTATCTTTCTAATGAATGAATTTCTATTACTTGATTGAAACATTTGCTTCGACATCATTGCTCATCAAAATGGTGTTTTGAAAATTCTTCACTATACTGATCGATAATACTAGGTTGAAGGCAGATAAAGTGTAAATCAGTTTTTATTGAAATTTCTTCATTTGTTAATTCGTGCGAAATATTGTCTGAATTTAAAGAAACAAGAGTTCATATTTTTTCCTGAGATTAAGGAAGGAATAGAGATGAAGCTAAGTATTATTTAAGATTCAGGAAATTTTAGAAAAGAATTTCCCTGAAAAATGCTCCAAGTTGATTGTAAATTTTGATTTTTATCAAATATGTTGCCAAAATCTATCCAAGTGTGGTTCCCCGATAATATTGATAAATATGATATCCATATAATTTTAATTGCCAATATGTCTGAATTTTGTCACTTGTCTTTTCTCGACTTTAGTGATTCATTCATACAAATAAAAGGCAGCTGAATGAATAAGCTATCATTGCTTGAGCTTATTCGCCTGGCGCAGTTGACTCTAGATGAAAATGGAAGGAAGAGGATGAAATGAATGAATGATTGATTGATTTGTTGGGACTCATTGACCTACTTCGCATATCATAGGCACACACATCATATTTGTTCCTCGTTATTCCTTTCTCAACTAAATCCTGTATTTTTTAATGAACCTTGTTCTATCTCCAATACGGAACCCTCCTTTCATCATAAACTCATTCGCTTTTCTATTTGTCGCATAAACTGACCAACCTTAAAGAAAGAAAAATTCTCAAAATAATTTCTGAGGCCATTTTGAAAACTTTGTAAAACAGCAATGTACATTGGGATGATTAATTAATTATTCTATCACCACATTGAATTTGCTAACCAATAGCTAATGTGAATATATTATTATATAGTAAGAAAATGCTTGCAGAGTCTCGGGTGCTGTTCTTTTACAAGCGAGAAACTAAATTCGAAACTGAGAAATTTGTAGCAAATGCTTGATTAAAATTATTGTTAGAAATTTATGTGAGATGTAATCTTTTAGATTTTATAACCTAACAAAGAGTAGTCTAAGAAAGCGATAGGTCAGTTTCTGTGTTGTAACCTGAACTTCATCGAGCATTACTAGCAAATAACTTTTTCTCCCAATCTCATTGTTCTAGCAGTTCCGACTATCAAATTTCACTTTGGCTGTTTTGGCAATAGTATAACCATCTCATTAATTTAACCATTCTGGTACTTTCACTGACATTACATAAATGATGTTTTGAATTTCACCTGAAACAGTATATCATTGTTTTATTTGGAATAATAAATAAAATTTTCTCCAAGAAGAAGATTTTTTCAAAATTTTTCTTAGAAGATTTTTTTTCTCAAATAAATTAACCATAACCACAGTATTCAGAACACTTGTTATCACTGGAATGACAGAGTAAAGAATAATTTTTAGGCTTGATTGCAACGTCATGTAGTATTATTTCAATCTGAAATGAAAAAATATTATGATATGCTGATTTAAATGATTTGCATAATTTTCAATCAATTATATAATTCTTCTTGATCCAGAAAAAAATGTCAATATCATATTTTATCTCCATGTCCTTGACTTTCACATATCTTTTCATTATTAGTCTTAAAATTCTTTCCAAAATGGAAAGAATATGATTTCCATCATTATGTCGTGATTTTAAGTTGAGACAACATCCATATCTGATGTAAATTTTGAAAATTTTTTAGAAGGCGAGAAGTTAATTTTTTCTGCCTCTAAATATTCGAAATTTGAAGTCATGTGTGGCAGGTGGTTTTCTTAGTGGGTTTTGGTCTCTTTCCACCAAGTAATTCGTGAATTGAAATTCTTTTTTAAAGATCGAGCAGATGAGGAAGACAGATTTATAAAATGTTTGGCCTTGCTATTTCTATGAGCACCGTTTCTCCCATTTCTTGTCCTCTGTCGGCATGCTTTGAAGTATGGATCTGTGTTGGATTGATCGTGTCGTTGCTGTTGATAATGCTAAGGGGGGGGGGGGGGGGGGGGGGGGGGGGGGGGG